>PVHP010014350.1:0-39263 GCA_004024765.1 Zapus hudsonius | reverse complement strand
CTGACAAGAGAGGAGCCACCACAGTCATATCAGGGAGGATCCATAGGGAACTCAGCAGACAATGAATGATGAACAAGGGACCTATAACCACAGTCATTCAATCAAAACAGGATAGGCCACTGAGACAGAAACCAGGGATTTTCGACACAAGGACCTCTAAGCTCGCAACATTAAAGCAGCCTTATTACTCACCCACCACAACTCAGGGAACTGAGCGGAAGAGGGGGCGGAAAGATTGTGAGAGCCGTGGTGGGGGAGACTGTTCGGAGGCATGGCACCCATCAGTAACAACACACTTGGGCCAGGAAGACCGGGATGAGTACTAAGATATGCAGGATCCCTTGCCACAAGGACTAATACAGACAGCCCACGGAGGAGGATATACAACTGATCAGGGATGGGGAGGGGGGGAATTGGGGAATTCGGGATAACAACACATGGTTTGCCCACTAAATAATGTAACTCATTATGGATAATAAATAAGAAAAAAATTTAAAAAAAATAAAAATTAGGGGCTTGGGAACTAAATGTACTGACTTGAAACTTGCTCACAGTAGATTGTCAAAGGAACAAATGTCTATGGCAAGTATGATATGATATAATTAGTCTTTTGGAGGATTGCTAGGAAATTTTAAATATAGTTTTATTGTCATATGATTTACATATCATAGAACATACCTCTTATATGCGTACATTTGGTAGTCTATCTTTTGTAAGTGTGTAAAGTCAGACAATGGTCACCTTGAGTTTTAGGACCTCTCCATCATCACAAAGTGTTTCCTCCTCTTCTTTGCAGCCAATAACCATTTGCACTTTCCTGATTGGCTTTCTAGGAGGCCAATGCCTTATCCACTAGATGGCCAGGGCTGATTCTAGATTGGCTTTTTATCTCTATAGACATCATTGAATTTTGGACAGGAAAAAAATGAGAATGAAAAACATGGTTATTTACACCCACAGCAAAGACAAAGTGGACATTGTGCAAGTCCATTTACAGATATATTAGTTAAAAATTCAAAAGCCATTTTCTGAAGTTTTGAGTGAATTAACTTCTATTGCTACAGAGAAGTATTTTTTTTTAACTTTCCTTTTAAAGGATATATGACAATTCAATATGAAATAACAAATTGTACATATGCATTTAGCTTGACTTCCTACCAAACCCAAGTTAAAAAGATAGTAAAGAGTTCTTTAAAGGTGTTGTAGGTCCCGAGGGCAAAGAACAGATGCAAAGAGAACAACTAAACCTTCAGACTCAAAGCAGATGAACAAGGGACCATTGGCCTTGCAAAATGGAGAAACGTGCATCCCACCTCAGCACTGGAGTGGAAGGAGAGGCTTAGAAACAACTGGACATACCCAGTAAAGCACTCAGCATCAGGTTAAGTATGGTCCACATGTGGGGATAAAGGTTAGAGACAGGAGGATTAATTGAAGTTCTTTTTTTTAAAGAATCCGTTAAATGCCCAGCTATCTCCCCTAATTCCAAGCACCTGCCTCATTCTTCTGCAAGCTAGACAGGCACAGTCGAGTGTGGGGGTAGCATCTTGTAGTCAGGGGATTAGGTGAACAATGTATACACTGAAAGCTTCCAGAAAGAGGAGCCAGCCCTATACCATCAGAGCAGGAAGTGGACGATTTCCCTCTGTAGAACATCACCAGTTCGGGAGAAAGATTTAATACACCGACTGGACATTTCTCAGTGAAATGGCCCACAGGTGACTAGATTAGAGCTTTTAACAGCTTTATGGGGGCACTAGTCTTAAATAAGAGCAGATAACCAGGACTAGCAGACAAGAAAGAAATATCTGACATAGAAGATACTGACCAAAATAAATAAATGAAAAACAACTTGGAGAAACAGACTTCAGGGAGGGGGAAAAGTGTGGAAGCATTCATTTCATTAATACACTCAGAAAGAGAATATATGTACAACTTGATGACATGCGTATAGAAAAGCATACTTCTCAAATGAGTTAAAAAAAACTTATGCCTACATGAAACTTATACAAAGATGTTTAGAGAAGCTGTATTTTAAAATGCCCAAACTAGAAGAAACAAAGATGTCCTTGAATGGGCGAATGAATCAAGTACAATATAATGAAATGCTACTTAGTGATAAACAGAAATGAGCTAGGCATAGTGACACACACCTTTAATCCCAGTAATGGGGAGGCAGAGGTAGGAGGATCACCGTGAGTTCAAGGCCAGTTTGGGACTACAGAGTGAGTGCCAGGTCAGCCTGGGCAACAGTGAGAAGCTGCCTCAGAAAAACAAAACAAAACAAAAAAATAGAAATGAGCCATGAGGAGCTGGGGGACTGGGTTCTGTGGATAAAGTATTTGCCATGCAACTCTGAGTACCTGAGTTCAGACCCTCAGACCCCATGTAAAAGCCAGAAGCATGCATGAGAATTTTCTAAAAGCTGGAGCAGGGAGCCATGAGAGTCCCTGACTCAAACAAGGTGGATGGCAGGGACCTGACCCAAAAGTCGTCCTCTGATCTCCATGCACACACGATGGCATGTGCATACCCACGCACACATATCAACACACATTATATAATTTTTTTTAAAAAAAGCTCTCAAGTCACGAGAAGACATGATCAACATTTCAATGTACATCACTAAGTAAAAAAAGCCAATCTGAAAATCCAGTCATGTTACTCAATGACAAGGATATGTATGCACTTAAAAGTCTAACTTCCAACCAAGTCATTAGACTTTAGAAATCTACACTAAGAAAAAAAATACAAGGTATGGTGGGAGGAACTAATAAGTGCCACGTGAAACATTGGATCTCACTTCAATTACCCAGTGGGTAAATGGCTAAATAACTATGATATACCATTAGATGGAAAAAAGGTGGTTATGAATGTTTAAAAAATTATAATTCTTTAGTAAATTACATAAAATATCCAGAAGAGTACTGGTTCTGTTAATTTTTTTATTTATTTGGTAACACACGTGTGTATATGCGTCAAAGCCTCTTGCCACTCCAGACGCATGGGGTGATTTTTATGTCTGGCTTTACGTAAGTACTGGGGAATTGAACCTGGGTTGGCAGGCTTTGCAAGCAAGTGCCTTTGACACTGAGCTATTTCTCAAGACAAAGAGTACTAGTCTTAAAAGAATGCAAAACAATATACACAATTATAGTTAAGAAAATTCATTTTTGTTAAAAGCTGTGTGAAGTTGGTAGGATTATAATTGCCTTTTTCCCATCTATTGTGTCAAATTTCTAATATTTTCTTCTAACCAGAAAATTGTTTGAGTGAAGAACCAAACTGTGTTTATTTGTTTGTTTGTTTGTACACAAAGCTTCTGTATGAGCCCAGGAAGGCCTGGAATCTGCAATATTCCTGCCTTGAACAACAGAGAGCCAGGATTATAGGTATGTATAGGTATGTATTATCATGCCTGGCTGAAATGCACTTTTTTGAGTTTATTTTCTAATGATTGGATTTGGTGTTGTCTTAATGACTTTTTTTTTTTACTATTTTGAAGATTTAAACCTTGAATGCTTATTTTTACAATGAAGTATTTTCCAAGAAAATTGGAGCAGCATGAAATTAGCTACAGATAGCATTACTTCCTATGTGCTTATTCAAGAACTATTCCTATTCTCATGTGACTATTAAATTATCTGATGTTCAGTCATTTCAAATCTCCAAGAGTCTGGAACTGACTTTTTAAAGTAAAATATTATTATTGGCATTAAGACTATCTGAACATAAAGATGATCAGTTGGTTTCAGGACTGAACTGGATATACATGTCTTTTCCTTATGATTTCTGATTGCTGCTTCATTAATTCAGACCTGGGCTCTGAAAAATCAATTTTTATACTTTAAAACACAATGTGACTAGTGTTTTCTTTTCTGCTTGTTTTTATAGTTGGTGCCATGGATTAGTATTCTGACTGAAACCTGTTAAGAGTACTTGATAGCAGAACATTTTGTACTGAGTGTTCTTAAAACCATTGAGTACCAACAACTCGGGCTTGCTCGTAAGCATGCTCAGTGTACAATTTCCAATGTTTACTATTAAACTTCACATTCTGAAGAGGGGAATGTTGTAGCCTCAGTATCCCACAATCTCAAGTTGAAATGGCCTTAACACTCAATTTTCACAAATCATCTGCCATACCTAAGTTCCTTTCAAGGGGCCTTGTGAGCTTCTGTCACTTTTTATCAACAGACCCTAAGACAATGAGAACATTTCTGGTGTTTTGTCTTTCAGATAACTTCCCAGACTCAGTTCACTCCAGAGGATAATCTTCCAAATAATCATGAATCCTACTGGTAATACGAATCCAAAGTGAGTTTCAGCATTTCTTTATTAAAAATATTTATTTATTGGGGTTTACACGCTCCACAACATGCAAGTATATGGAGATCACAGACACACGTTCTTTATGGGTGCTGGAGAATTGAACCTGGGCTGGGAGGCTTTGTAAGCAAGCACCTTGAATGAATCATTTTACTCTAAGGTAGTCACTTAGAATTTTAAAGAATATGACATCAGCCGGGCATGGTGGCACACGCCTTTAATCCCAGCACTCGGGAGGCAGAGGTAGGAGGACCACCAAGAGTTCAAGGCCACCCTGAGACTACATAGTGAATTCCAGGTCAGCCTGGGCTAGAGTGAGACCCTACCTCGAAAAACAAAACAAAACAAAACAAAAAAGAATATGACATCGATGGCAGAAATTCACCATCTCTTTTTTAAAGACCCATCTTCCCTTCTTTGGTTAACATGACACCAATTTTGATGAGGCCATTTCACACAGCTCAAGGTGAAGGACTGTGGTGGTTTGAATGTAAAATGTCATGTTGTGATCTGTCCATCTTGTGTCCCCTCCCCACCCCCTCCGTCTCAGGTGTTTGTGGTTAAGCCTCATACTTAATCTCCAGCTGGTGGAGCCTTGCAATAATGGGAGGTGTGTCCCTGGGGGAGGAGGGTCTTGCTTGTGCTGTGCTTTCCCCACCATGATAAAAGTTTCCCCTCGAATCTGTGAGCTGAAATAAACACCTTGGGGCAGGTGATTTGTCTCAGCAACAAGAAGGTAACTGCTGTAAGGATTTTGATTGACTTAAACTCATTGTGAAAATTCTGTTCCCTAATCTTTCTAATTAACATCCCCTACAATGAGATGGCCATGTAGCCCAGTTTTAGATCACAGAACCTAACGGGAAGTTGGCTGAAAGGATTTCCAGAAAATATTTTCCTTTCCTGATGAAAGGAGACCTGCCTGATGAACATCATCCCTGCCTCATAATCCTTCCCTTAAACAGGAACCTCCATAACTGCTGGGTGTACATTGTGAACTAACACAATCAATGCATTCTAAACTCCTATCACATGGTTCCCAATATAAATTGATGGGTTAACATGGTACATGCATGAAAAATACATATTGCTCCATTGAAATACAGTCAACATTATTTTTTATTTAAGAATTAAAATGACAAAACAAAGGCCTCAGTGAACCCCAAGCCACTCAGTTCTTAAATTTGAAATATAACAGCTTGTTAATTAAACTTTTAAACTTGTATCAACATCTATTAAATGCAACATATTTATCTTTCACAGATTTTTCTGTGGTTTTTCTTTAATTTAAATTTTCACCTATTTATGTGTGTGTGTGTGTGTGCACCAAAGACTCTTCCCACTGCAAATGAATGTCAGATGCTTATACTACTTTTTGGGTCTGGCTTTATGTGAGTGCTGGGGAATTGAATCCAAGCCATTAGGCTTTGCAAGCAAACACCTTTAACCACTGAGCCATCATCCTATCCTTTTTTTTTCTTTCAAAGACAGTCTCACTATGTAACCCAGGCTGGCTTTGAACTCCAGTATCTGACTCCTTTAGTATTGAGGATAACAGAGATGCACCACCATACATCTAAAAGTACTTTTTCTTTTGGTGCTGGGGAGTAAACCCAGGCTTTATACACATTAGGTAAGTACTCTGATACTGTAACAGCTCATTCCTTCAGTTTCTGAATGTGCTTTCTTTTTTGTTGCTTGTTTAATTTGTTTGTTTTTAAGACAAGGTCTCCTTCTAGCCAAGGCTGACCTAAACTCACTTTATAGCCCAGCTGGCCTGGAATTTACTGCAAGTGCAGTCCTCCCTCCTTGGCCTATGAGGGCTGGGATTAAAGGCATGCACCCCACACCTGACTTATTGTGCTTTCTTTAAATCAGAAAAATGTACTGGCTGAGTTCAGGCTTTGGAGTCAGACTTCCTGGATTCCAACCCCATCTCTGGAATTAACTATGGAAACTTCCATAGTATTATACCTCTATATTTTAATGACTATAACGGAGACAATCATAGCACATACTTTTATTAATAGTGATAACTGCTGAGCTATCACCCCAGCCCCATAGTTTATTCTTTTAAAGGAGTTTAAAATGTATTCCCATAGATTTTACTATCTTAAAAAAATCTCTTTTTAAAAAAAGAAAGAGAAAGAAAAAGAAAAACTTAAGCACACTAGTTCCAAATTAGTTGTCTTGATTGTTTCCATGGGTATTCTTTCTATTCTATTCTATTCTATTCTATTCTATTCTATTCTATTCTATTCTATTCTATTCTATTCCATTCCATTCTATTCTATTCTATTCTTATATTCCACTGGCACAGCACACTTGATACCTAAAGCATTGCAGTGTTCTCTCCTACACCAGTAGCATTTTGATGTTTGTGACACTGTAATATCCTCTTGCATGTTTAATAGCTCTAAAGGATGTATGAACAGTTTTCAGAATTATGCATGATCCCCAAATAATAAAACAACCTTGGGAAGAAAGACCATTTGTAAATATTACAAAATTTTTACAGAATAAGTGAAGGTATTCTCCTTCACCCCTCTGAATAGGCATTTATATTAGAAATATAACCAACCTGTGTGCTAATCTCTGGAGTCTCTGGATTCCTAATCTCTCTCCCATCAGTAAAATATACACTGATAGTAGACAATATTTGGGAGCTTTTTCCAATATGGTATTCAAGCTTCCCATGGCACTTTTGTCCTCAGAAGTTGTTCAAGCATTACTGTTCACATAAAATTGAATGACTCACCTAATAAAAAGATCCCTTCAGCAGAGTGTGGAGGCACACAACTGAAATCTTAGCCTGGGTACATAATAAGGATCAGTAGAAAGAAGAAAGAGAGGAGAGGAAAGAAGAGAGGGAAGGAGGGAAAGAGGAAAGGAAGGAAGGAAGAGAGGAATGACATCACTCCTTCCTGGGGTATGACAAGGTTTCCATAATGCTAATCAACACTGAACAACTTGGGCAGAGTGATCGTCACACACCTATTTGTCTTTTCAGATGTGACTAGTCTCCTGTTTGAACTATAAAATGTTGACATCATGAAATTTGTCCCTAAACTCATCTGAATTTTGTAGACATATAGACTGCTTCAAGCAATAATGACCAGTGACAATGTACATTGCAACTTATATTTGGTTCTAAAAGTCCTGTTAATACAACTCAGCAAAATCCCATAAGCTCTTTGATGTCTACTGGGCACCAGAAGCTAGAAAAGACTTTTGGCTTTTTTACCCAGTACAAAGACAGGGAAAATGAAAGACCTCCGAGTAAAGCGCTGGCTGCTTCAGATTACACTGTGTTCATCACACACCTGCTGCCTACCCTATCTACCACAATTCTACCACAACTATTACACTCCAATCTTACATTGGGAAACTCTCCTGTAATTCATACCTTTAGTTCTAACTTGCTTTTTCTTTTTCATTTTATTTTATTTGGGCTTTTTGAAGTAGGGTCTCACTCTAGCACAGGCTGACCTGGAATTCACTATGTAGTCTCAGGGTGGCCTTGAACTCATAGTGATCCTCCTACCTCTGCTTCCGGATGCTGTGTCTAAAGGTGTGCGCCACTATGGCTGGCTTTTCCTTTTTAATTTTGTTTTGAAAAATATTTTTTGAAAAAGTATTTTTATTGGAGAGAGAGGACAAATGGGTGTACCAGGGCCTTCTGTCCCTGCAAACAAATTCCAAATGCATGTGCCACATTGTGCCACGTTATGTGGTTACTAGGGATCAAACGAGGGCCATCAGGCTTTGCAACAAGTGTTTTTAACCACTTGGCCATCTCCTCAATCCAAGTTCTAATTTTCAATAAAGTCAGAACTGAGTCATACAGAAAAAAAAAAATCCTGAAGTCCAAGCTACCAGTGTGACCCTTTAATAATATATTTACATATATGCACTGGAAATACCAGGAAATCTCACTTCACCTTTCTATGGTGCCTCGGTTTCTCAATTTGTATGGGGAATCAAGATTTCTACATTCATGTTTTTATCTATTTGGCTCAGGGAGCCAGGTCCACTTTTCCAGACACAGTAGTATTCTGGCCTCCTGGCCAAAAGAAGGAGGCCTCTTATCTTCCATCTCCTTCCTGAGGGGCAGAAAGCAAGAGCAGGAGAAAATTCCTGCAAATGCCTTCCCTTATCACCAATCATGGAGTAACAAGGCAGGCAAGAAAGTGTTTCCTGCTGTAGTTTTCTTCTACCACAACAGGTCTTTCTTGGGCCCCCCATATCTGCACTGAAACCAAAGGCAGTAAAGACTGGAACCCCATACTTTAATGGGGAAGTGACATTTATACCAAAACTCAATAGAAAACAGCTAAAGGCCAAATTATCTGACACTGGCAATAAGAAATCAACTGTACAATCTTGGAACTGTCGCTAAGTACTCTAAAGGGCATCCCACTCTACCTGCCTTCCAAGCAAACATCTTCCAACATCCTTGTCAGGGTCACTAACCTTGTGACTGAATGTGGAAATCATGTCTCCTAAAGCAGTCCGTTGAAAGTTTCAAAGTCTCTTGAAACACGGCTGGAACATTTTGGAGACCAAAACAATAAAGCATGAGAGTGTATGGCAGTGATCTTCAAAACTTCATCTTTTTAAGCAGTATGTAGCCTTTAAACAATATTACCGCCCCCCAATACAGAAGGTTAAAAGTCAGACTTGTGGGGGTGTGTGTGGGGGTGTATGTGGGTGTGTGTGTGGGGGGGTATTCAACATGCTGTCCAATGCCTTGTTCTTCACCCCCTCGATCCCAGAGCTCCGCCACAAAATCCCTGCAGCTCTGCAGAGCACAATTTGAAAACCACTTCTTTGAAGGTAATTAGAGCAAATCTAATTCCAGCTGTACATGTCACCTCTTAAAGACAGCTGTCTTGTCTCTCAAAATGTCATCTGGATTATACTTGCCCATTTCAAGTGATCTGTCTCTTCTCTTTTTCACTTCCTATTGTTTTCCCTTCATATCACCCCAATCCTAGTCACTCTCCTCAAAAAGGTAGTTTTGTTCCCCCAAGACTGGATCTGAACACAATGTAATCAGCTGAGGCTCTTGCCTCTCTATCTAAACACAAGGACGAGCTGAAGGACCTGAACAGGACCTTGAGAAGTATAAAATATGGACAGGCAGAGATGAGAAAAGATAAGATTCCAAGCTGAGAAACCAGTACAAAGATGCCCAAATTAAAATGAGGATCTCCTGCCATACTTTGCCCATTTCTCTTCCAGACCTTATAGGTGTTTTTCCATCCAGCCAGCTGCTCATACTCTCGTTTATTTCTCAGAAGAAAATCAACCTTATCTCCATGAATGCAGGCCTTTTTGTTGGAACCAAATTAGCAATGTGATCCGATCAACACTAACACTAGGTCATTTCAATATTGAAGTCATTGCCACAGGGGAAAGAGGACTGACAAAGATGTTTGATAAGTCTGTGAAAAAAAAATCTGTTATCTTGACAATAAGATTCCTATGAAGCACACCCCCGGGGATTCTCAAATGGAAAGCCAACCCAAAGGGCACCTTATCTGCACAAAATTAATCTTTTTTAAAATTACTTATCAAATCACAGGTAACATGTGTCCCAAATGGACTGTCAAAACAGCAGCATTTTTATATAGATGAAAGCTAATCTACCAAGGCAATACATGTGTGAAAACAAATATGAAAGACCTAGTTTGGGGGGAAAAATGTGTTCAATACAATTTATTTTCTCATGCTACTCAAACTTACCACTGACAGCCAAGAATGCTAGCATATGACATTTTCCTGTAATTTGGTTTTCATTTAAGAGGAAACATTTTAAAGAGAGTACTTCAAGCCTTTTTCTCTTAAGGATGTATTCTTTAGAGATTATATGAATATTTATTAAATCACATTATAGGAATGGGAATTTCAAGTATTTTTTTAAACTGCTCTTACTAACATTTAAGGTAACTGATTCAGACATTTTATTTCCATTATTTTTTCTTTTTCCTTCATCTCAAAAGGAGATCATCTGAATTGCTCTAATCTGAAAAACAACAATAAGTGTAGCAAATACTTGACAATGAGGATGAAAAGCCTCTAAAAATCTGTTGCCTTAGCAACAGCAGGAATGTGGAAGAATAAGAATACACTGTCAGGACATCATTTCAGATTCCCCAGATTTGAGGCCTAAATACAGTCAGCTTTCATTAGCTTTTTGTTTTTCCCAGCAGGTCCTTGGACTTTGAAACAAAACCTGAATGACAGCTATGAGCAATTCCAGCCCAGCTCCTGATTAGCTATGCCAAACAAAACAACTCTCTGCAGTGTAAACTTTCCAGGCATCTGCAACCAAGCCTCCGTGGAGACTATAATTCCTCCCAGAGATCTGTAGGAGAGTCAGAGGTAGGGGGTGAAGGATGGCCAGGAGGGGGAGGGGCGAAAAGGATAAGCCCTTCCCCTCTACCTCCAACTCATTCCCTGATTACAGCAGGGGAAAATAAAACAAAAAGTGTTACCATGTTGTTGCATACAGTTACTCTGCCTGATTTCACTAAGTAACCAATTCTCTAATCAGAACATTCTATTCCAATCAGCATTCACGACATCCCTAACATTTGTCCCTCAGAACCATCCATGCATTTGAACCAAACAAATAATCCTAAACCTTGAAAGAATCAGATCCAGAAGTCAATTAAAGATATCCAAAAAAAGAAAGGAAAAGACAACATACAAATGAACAATGCCGCAAATGGATGGGAACTGACATTCTGTATCATTTCTTCCTATTCATTTTTACTAAATGTAGACCAAAACTTAATTACACAAAATGACAATGAACTGCTCCGTGTGGTCCCATCTGCTACACAATTAGATCTCTGAAGTTCTATTAAGCTTTCTTATAATCAGGCCCATTAATTCTACCTAAAGAACATACCTTTATCTCCACAAAAGAGCTGGAGATTAGATCTCAAAGTCATCAATTCTAATCAGATGCTTGATTTCAAAGTTAATAATAGTTTTGGGAAAAATTGCAGAAAATTGTTTACCAGAGTGGTAAGTGGCAATTTAGCTATGAGGAAATGAGTTTAACTAAAAAGATTGACTTAAACCCTGCCAACAAGCCTATTATTTCAGAAGTTAAAAAAAAAGTTATTTTTGTAGTTCATGGCCACACAGCAAGACGACTGCACTAACATTAGCTGTGGTCTTCTAGAAACGTGGCATTTAACTATACTTGATCTCTGCTGCTTCTGAGATAAGCTATGCAAACTGACTTACTTGGAATGCTAGCCAAACAAAATTCCTTTCTTGTAGTCAATAACCACTTTTTTTAAAAAATAGTGTCATGATTAGGTACCGTTTAAGGTCAGGAAAATGGCTCTGACTTCCTAAAATATAGTTTGCAGATATGTGACAAAAGATGCGACAGAAAACTGAACTGTTTGCATAAGCACATCATAAAAGCCTTACTTCAATTTAAAATGCTAGATTTAATGTATAAATTCTAGTTCACACAGAAGAGAAGACGAGACATAAAGGCTCGTCAAAATTACAGAGACACATGATCTTTAGAAATACAGACAAGAAAAATGTCAATGTTTAAAACGGAAATACCAAACTAGAAAGCTACATCCCCAAGTATTTTATTCAGTGTGTTTCATAAAACCATCACACTTTTAAATTATAGGAAAACCTTCAAAATAATATTTCACAATCAATGGAGTCAGGGATGGGGACCCCAGAACAACAGAAATCCCAAAGCAAACCTGCTGATTCAGTGCAAAGTCATCCACAGAATTCTTATCTGTAAAAGGAACAATCTATTGTCTGCTTGAAACAAAGGGTAGCGCACAGGAAATCAGCCAAAATCTGGGCCAGATGGTCACTGATTCAAGTTTCATTCTGTTCCCCACCCCCTCACCCTGGCACACCAAAACTAAATACAGACAGCATTTCCAGTTACCAGGTAATAATCCTGAAAGTGAGGCATAAAGTTTTCACAACTACCTAGGCCCCCTTCCCTCACAGCATCGAGTTGTTAAATCAGAATGACCTTCTAAGTAATTGAGACAGTGATATTACTGCGAAGAACATGGCTCTGAAAACCCACTATCTGTTTCAGAGACGTGTCATGAAGTTTCGCCGATGACATCATTAAAATTATTCAGGCTAATTTATTCTTATCTGTTATTCTTCTCGAACCATGGGTAAATGGATCACAGCCATTTGCTGCAGGTTAATATCACTGGCCCATCACCTTGCAGAGGGATTCGTGGTTTGTAACTCAGAAACACCATTTTTTTTTTTACAATTGCAAGCTACCAATACAAATAATTGTAATGGATAATAACACTAGTTTCCAAGTGGTATGAAGGAACAGAAATGGTTTGATTATAAAATGTACATGTTAGACTACGTCGATTTGACGCATATAAGATAAAGCATTGTTTGTTTAAACATAAAAAGCAACTGTTGGACAAGGTAAAAGTATAACCACAGCATAGTATTTTTTTCAAAGTATTCATATACTGTACCAGGGATTAAAAGAAAACTTCTCCACACAAATCCTCCACAAGGTCTGTCATTCAAACAGAGAAAGACTCTGGAGTTCAGAGAAGAGAGAGCCCTGGGAAGAAGAAAAGAGATTTGTGCTTGAGAAGAGCCTGAACATGTAAGAATGGTGCTAATATTCTTAATTGCAAGGAAAACACCTCAACATTTTCCACTGGCACTATGGGGGAAACAGGAGAAAAATCATCATTGATTTTGATTACAAAATGGTGTATTTGACTTCATCTGACAAAAGCTAAAATTAGAATACTGGAATAGGACACATTTCAGATCTCTACTAGTTACTATAAAGTTAGCTTTGAGTTCAAAACAGCAACTAATGGAGGAAAACCTAGAGAATTATGTCTTAAATTTTCAAGCACTTGGCGGAAACTTATTTGTGAAAGCGTACCATAAATGAAATTCAAGCCCTCACAAAATTATTCAAAACCCCAACTCCTTTTTTTTTCTGACGGAAAAATAATAAAGGGCTGAGGATGGACTCAGTAATAGAGTGCCTGCTTATGCTACTCAAGGCTCTGGGGTCCAATCCTCAACACACACACACACACACACAATTTAGAATAAAGTTCTTTTCTTTGAAAGGAACTCTCTTGAGTCTATTAGGGGTTGCTTTGGAAATATTTACATTTATGTGTCTTGAGTGAATTTTATCAACTAAGGAATCCCAATCCCTTTAGGAAACTTTATAGTCCTTTCAATAATGACTTTGGAAATGTCACTGCAGGAATACATTTGCTTGGTATGCTACAGTGTCACTCTTGTAGAATTTACATATAGAAAGGTTAGGGTAGATCAAAGAGGTTTGGGTCTATTTGTTTTTTTCAACACAAGATAATCACAGGCTAGTGGGGCAACTACTAAAAAACGAAAATGACTTCAAAATCAGTAACTCTCCCAAAATGGCCCATTTTATTGCAGGGAAGTAGAAAAGGTTGCTAAAGACAGAAGACCACCCTCTTTAAAAAGGCATTCATGGTAACTCACACAAGCCCACAGTCACTATATAACTGCTAAGTTACAGAGCTGCAAAACGACCTTTTGTCTCAAGAGTGAGGAGTGGAAACTTCCTCAAAACCTTTCCTGAAGCAGCTGCTCCTAAAATCTGATTTATAATTACAGGATCAGATTAATTTTTAATTAGTGATCAAAAATATAATCCTAATATATATAGTATATAGGTTTGTGTATGTCATATATTATATCAATGTGCTTACGTTGTCTCCAATAGCTATTTTAACATTGCAGAGTTAATTATTTTAAATGCATTTCTACAATATGATTTCTGATTAAAACACTGTTTTCTTTTAACATAGTAATATACAATAGGAAATTGCTTAACTACTGTTATGTTGCTTTAAATTAATCATATAAATTGTTTCAAGGAACTACATATGAATTTAGAAAAACTGAATCTCTAAAGTAAGGTGATTGGGTACTGGCTGTTGAATGTTTTGTCTTTCTTTAGTAACAATGGATTTCAGTACTCATGGAAAAAAAAAGAAAATGACTATTCATGTTCAAACTCTCTTTACCTTCTGAGCTCGGATAAATTTACATTTAAATGAAACGCACAAGAAGACAGCTGGACTATCATAACCATCTCATCCACACGAATGCTTTTAGAGACTTCAATCTCCGGCTCTTAAGGGAAAGAAAACTTGTGACAACATTTCCCTTCCCCTGAAACATCTAGTTTTAATCAGACCACTTCATGCACCATTCCTATAGGATGTATATGGTGATGCTTTAATTTTAAGAATAAAGGGGAGGGAGTATCTCAAAGCAGATAAATTAAAATAGAACTCTACTCAAAAAAAAAAAAGCTCAGTCTATATCCAATGACAGATCTTTCTAGAAAATCAAGTTTTAATAAATCAAACTATATCAAAAACAATATCTGACTATATAAACACAACAAGCTAAAATTTAGCAGAATTATTTAGGGTATTTTTCTTTAATGGGGCCGAAAAATAAAAGACTAAGCGATCTTGTAGGTAATGGGCAATGGGTTCTAATTTTGCTTTTATCCCACTCTTCTTTTGTCTGTGCTTTCCTTCTGCTGGTAGAAAATTTAATCTCACTCAATTAAATGTTATAAAAAGATAACATTTATTATAAAAATGACTTCAATCTCATCTTATTTGAAAATTATAATACATAAGAAACATGTCAAAGGCTTAAATTTGCATATAATTTTCACTAATGAAAACCACCAAGAATCCAAATTTCTAAAAAGTAAATATATTTATATGAAAATTCTTCAAGAGCTAAGCTTTATAGGAGCCTCTCTTACTATCCTGGTAGCAATCATAATGTTCTTAACTATTTATCTTTTATAAATGTTACCCCAGTTTCAAAAGAAACCAAAGACCTACACACAGATGGCAAGATTAGACCAGAAATGGAAAAGCCAACTTCCTCCTAGGCTCTCAATGCCAGGCTCTACTTCCCTATTCAGTTAGAAGAAGAGTGGCTGTTGCTCCATTTCCCTAAGAGCAGGCAGAATTTCATGGAGTAGGAGCAAGGTAGCTATTTCCTGATGGGTAGTTAGTTCCAGACTGGCCCGGAGATAGCCACCACCTTGCCTGTCCTGGTAGGACTAGAACTCATGGCTGATTCAGTCTTATCAAGATGATTGAAGGCAACAGTTTTCTATTTCTTCCCCAATTAACTTAGCCCGCATGGATGGGCCTTGCTAAGTCCATGTTCCTCTGGGGCCCATCAATCAATCGGTCTCTCTATGAGGCCCATTCTAATTAAACGTCTGATTCTTATAAATGGGCCCAAAACAGGTGTGTAAACACCTTCTTTCCTCCTTCCCTTCTTCTCTTCCCTTCACTTGTCCAGAGTTTCCTCCCTAGGGAGAGACTTTTCCCTGTGTGAAGGAGATTTTTTTCCCCTGCCTCCTCTTAAGGAGAGAACTTCTTTTGGTTTCAGTGTTTTCCTGTTTTGCTTTTCTCTTAACTCTCCCTAAAACAAATTTATAATTTACCCTTTGGAAAAAAAAGGACTATGTTTTATTATTTCTCACCATTATCTAGATTCGTCAGTCAAATAATAATGCATTTTGTCTTATACAATTAAAGGTTAAAATGAGTTTTCATTCATTTTCTTTGTTATAATTTCACATGCCTTAAATTTACTACATAAAAGAGACCTAAACAAGAACATATTTATTAAAATTGGTTTTTGTTCTTTAAGACAAAAAAGGATATGCATTAGTGGTGGTCAAATTCATAGACCCCCCCTGAAAAACAAATGTATATCTCAGTTTTATTTGGGGGGATTCAAGATAAGGGCTCATAACTAAGTTTTGATATTGCTTATAGATCCCTTAATATTCAATGAAGTATCATTAACAATTTTCATGCCAGGATTTCCTTAGCATATGTTTCAGACTTCACGTTTGGTGCCTTAATGAACATGTTTAAAACATCTTTTAGTTCAAAAAAAAAAAAAGAAATGAAATAGACATTACAACTCAGTTAAGTTTCAGCTCAATTAAATTCTTCCATAATTTTGGTTTTAAGGAACAGAACAAATACCGTTACATATCATGCTATATAATTTTCATTACATTAGCAATGGTTTGAGGAACATGGTTTGAGTGAAATTAAATCTGGATTTACAAAGCCACAAGCCACATGATTGTGTTTGAACTAGTTGTAGTTTTCCCCAAGGGGAAGAACAGCTCTTTATTTTCCTTTCTCTTTCTCCACACTATCCACTCCAATTATAGATGCCTAGCAAAATCTTTGTAATGTAATTATATCATTAATTTCCTGCCCAGTAGAGAATTCTATTATCACCACTACAGATGAACCTCTTGCTCAGTAGGAAGATTATGAAAAGAAAAATTATTTTTAAGGAAGTGACAATTGTATTTGGGGAAAACAATTCGTTTTTTAACCCAAATTTAAATTGAGAGACTGTTTGATATTATAATTATTGCTGCCTTTTAAAAAATCACTACTAATTAAATACATCCCTTAATCTAAAATAGAATTATGGTGTCTGCAATGCATGAACTTCAGCTGTCCAAGGGTAAATACAATCTACAAATGTAGGGTAATCTCCTGGGAAGCAATGTCTAACATAAGCATACCCTATTTTGATTTAGGAAATCAATTTAAAACATAATAAAGATGAATTATAATTTGCTACAGTACAAAAACAACTGGTCACCATTTTGCAAAACGCTTTTTTTCTAGAGGACTTTTTTTTTTTTGCAGTTCTAATCCACTGTGTGGTACTGTCCAGGAAACATATGGCTTTAATTGTTTCTCAACTAACTGGCCAATTTAAAGCCCAAATTATTTACATAAGAGAAATTATAAATGTAAAGGTGAGCTGAGCATACATGAAGGATTACAAGACATGGCCATTTTGTAAAATTCAAAAAAGAGGAACAAGCCCAAGCTTGGTCTGGGAGTCCCAGCTACTCAGGGGGCGGAGGCAGGAGGGTCCTTAAGCCCTTCTGGGCTGCAGTGCGCTATGCCAAACAGGTGTCTGTATTAAGTCTGGCACCAATATAGAGACCTCCCATGAGCGAGAAACCACGAGACTGCCCAAGGAGGGTGAGCCAGCCCATGGAAACAGAGCAGGTCAAAAAACAGAAATAAAAATAATCCCCTTTCATTTCAGCCACAGAACTGTTTTGGATTTATTTATTTATTATTCAAAGGATAATGCTTGTGACCTGTCTCAAAGGGCACAGGCCTTGGTTTGGTTTCTCCAGTGCTGCAGACACAGACCTTGGAGAGCAAAGCCAAGGCTCCATCCCACCACAGTACAGTCTTAGATAGTTCTGTTTTTCAAAAATATGCCACTAAATGGTCCTCTGGGGTCTGAAAGTGTTCATACCCTTCCTTAGCACCTTCGCCATTTTGAGCAAGAACAGTGACATTTGTCCCAAGTTATTTTTCTGGATACTGTAAGAACTCCAGTCCAGTGGAATCACATACCATGTACCACGACTCTGCCTCAGAGGACACAGCCTTAGATTTCAATACCGACTTTGCACTTACTTAGGGCTCCTGTGAAATTTTCTTAAACATTTCTTGTGTGTGTACGTGTGTGTGTGTGTGTGTGTGTGTGTGTGTGTGTGTTCCTGTGTGTGAGTGAAGATGTGTATGTGTCATGGCACACATGTAGAGGTCAGGGGACAATCTCTCAGGTGACAGTCCTAGCCTTCCACCTAGCTTGAAGCAGGGTCTCTTTGGCTGTTTGCTGTGGTATTTGACAGGCCAGCTGGCCTGGAAGCTTCCAGGGATTCTCCTGTCTCAGCCGCTCATCTCAGTAGGAGCACTGGGATTACAGATGCTCACACTACCATAGCAGAATTTATGTGGATTCTGGGAATGCGAACTCAGGTCCTCATACTTGAGCAGCAAGCTCTGTATGCACTGAGCCATCTCCCCAACTCTATGGCTGTTTTTATTAAAGTCTTTGTTTTGTGCATTCACATATACACAGACATATCACACACACATTCCCATTCTCTCTCTTTCTCTCTCTCCCCCACCCTTCTCTTTGTCAGGTATTATGCTATCCCACCACAGCTCCTGCTCTGGGGGCTCCAGTGAAGATAAGCATACTGCTGACTCAGGAGTATTCACAATGGCAAAAAAACTCCTCAAACATTTAAAATGCCCGAGATACCACAAACAAACTCTGTAGTCACACTCCAACAGAACTGCAGTGGGCTGTGCAGGTGGTCAATGTAAAACCTCTCAATTCAACAATTCAAGTAAAATTTTTGATCAAGAATGATGTAAAAATATCATACCTCGTATCTGACTTGCTCCATGGATAATGTATGATGTAAACAAGTGAGAAAAGGGTGGCTTTTTAAAAAAAAAAACTTGGTCTAATTTTTCCAGAAAAGAAACTCAGTAGCATTACTAATTGGGAGGCAAAATATTCAGCATTAATTGTGTGTCTCTGGTAAATTCTGAGGGCTGTTAGCAAGTTCAAGTCTCATGATGAAAAGAACTAACATTTCTTGAGGGTTTATTTTTGCACCAGACATCCTGTCTGTGAATTGGTCTGTTATCTCAGAACTATTACTAGTTCTGAGTCAAAATGCATGTCAATTATCAATCTGCATCAAAAGCTATCAAATCTCAGTGAGGCTCGGGGGTAGACTGCCTAGCATGTACTATTTTTTGAGAAAAAATAGTTTTTTGTTCAATAGAGATTTTACTTCGTAAACAATAGAGACCACTAGTTTTGTATTAAAAGGTATGATAAGCCCCCCTGAGAACGCAGCTGTCTTCACATCAGCCCATAGCTTAGTCCAGGGAGATGCTGAAACTCATAGCTACCATACTGCGATTGGACAAGACCATTCACTGTGCTCTAGCCGGTGAAGGTGTAGATGTCCCTGTTCTCTGTTGTGCCAAGACCTTAGCCTCCTGCTCCAGCAATTCCCAGGACCTTATTAAATCTTAAAATTAGAGTACTGAACAGATACCTGGGATTATGTAGCTAATCAGGAGATGCGTCTCCATGTGCAGCAGGAAGATTCTCGTCAACTCTGGCATCAACTATGGGTTGACTAATTTGTGTTCCACAGCAGAGTCAAGGCACTCTTGGCTACTTTAAAAAAATGTTACAAAGCTAAACCTTTTTAAAAAAGATTTTATTTATTCATTTTCAAGCAGAGAGATACACAGAGAGAGGAGAGGTAGGGAGATATCTCTCTCTCTCTCTCTCTCTCTCTCTCTCTATATATATATATATATATATATATAGAGAGAGAGAGAGAGAGAGAGAGCACCAGGGCCACTACCTTGTGGGTCTGGCTTATGTGGGTCCTGGGGAATTGAACCAGGGGCAAGTGCCTTAACCACTGAACCATCTCTCCAGCCCAAAGCTAAACCTTTTAGGGAACATTGTCATTAGAAATATTCTTCTTACCATCACCTGTTTTCTACTTAGAATATTGAAAACCTTAAAATAATGTTTCAAAGAATTACTCATTAAATATAATAAACCTAGACTTCCAATTCTGTAGACTGTAATTAACTGGTCAATACTTTATAACCGACACTGGATTAGATATTTTAGATACTTTGGGAAAAAATAATGTTGGCTGGGCATGGTGGTGTATGCCTTTAATCCTAGCACTTGGGAGACAGGTAGGAGGATTGCCATGAGTTCAAGGCCAGCCTGAGACTACATAGTGAATTCCAGGTCAGCCTGGGCTAGAACAAGTCCCTATCTTGAGAAAACAAAAAACAAAACAAAAAAATGTCATATTACCTCTTCTTAAAAGGATTATATTCTAACTTTTAGGGAAAATATGACACAACATAAATATTAATAATCAAGTCCTAAAAGCATTAAAGTAGAAAAAAGTTAATAAAACTCAAATGGTCAGTCTATTTTTGTAAAAGAAATAAACCAAAGTAGATCTTCAAGCAGGGCTCTCTACCATCTTTATTGGGAGCTGTGCCTTGAGTCCTATTCCCAGGGTTCAGCAGCTGCTTTTAAGCAGCATCTCCCACTGACTCCCACACAAGAGATTTATAGTTGGCAAGCACTGTGTTAAGTAAGAGAATGATTTGAATTTTGAGAGTATTGCTGTCTTCCAGAACTTTCTATGATGATGGAAACTTTCTGTACCTTGGCTATCCAACACAAAGTCATGTGTTTAATGGCTCCATGTGACCATTAGAAATGAAATTAATATACCAGAGAAATAAAATATAAGGTAGATTCCTTTTTTTAAAAATTTTCAATTAGTCTTAATTACCACAGCCATATCTTTTCTGGAGAATAAGGAGGACTTTTTCTGAGTCAAGTCATAGGTGGGAATGCCCATGAGCAAGACATATAGGCCGAAGAGACAACTGCCTGGCTGTAGAGGTTTTGACTTATATTATCATGGGCTCAGATTCCGCAGAACCTTGAAAGGGACTGAGGCAATTCAGTTTCATGGCACACACAACTGGTAATACCCCAGAGCATGGACCCTTCCCCCAGGCTCACGGGGAGACCTTGAATATTCTACACCAGCCATAGCAATTCCATTTTCACGGTCAGTGATAAACGTTGACCAAAAAGATTTAGGGCATCTATGCAAGTGGATAGACTCTTTGAAAAAAATATCCTGGGAAACAAACAGCCTCTTTCTGAGTCTAGTAAAAGCTGTGTGAGGATATGAATCATAAGTGTGTTGTAAAAAGCTCAGAATAATGGAAAGGTAAATTGGAAGACAAATGTCAACAAGTTGAGGGGGGCAGAAAGTGATTAGCAGAATCAGGACTGCCAGGTTCAGCAAGGGGGGCTCACCTGTAATCCCAGGCCAACGACTGAGGCAGGGGAACTGTTGTTAGAGCTTTGGAAGCCTGGGCTGCACCATAAGACCATCTCTTGGGAAACAACAATAAGTAAGGAAAATGTAGACCCTGGGCATCGTCCAGAGTCTCTGTTCCCTCCCTGTCCTCAGACATGCTGCTGGCAAATGCCCTTGGTTTTCACTTTGCTACATACAGCTAAAAACATCAGATGAGGGCCTAATATTTAGAGCAATGTCCTTTGGGAAAGTCACTGGTAGTCATTGGAGACATCTCATCAAATTCAGAGACTGGTTTTAGGGCTGGAGAGATGGGTCAGTGGTTAAAGCACTTGCCACGATGCTTAACAACCCGGGTTCAATTCCCTAGTACCCATGTAAAGCCAGATGCACAAAGTAGTGCATGCATCTGGAGTTCACTTGCAGTGACTAGAGGCCCTGGTGTGCCCATTCTCTCTCTCTCTCTTTCTCTTAAAAATGACATGTAAGAGAAAGATTGGAAAGTAGGTATTGCGGAATCTAGAAAGCTAGTTTAAAAAGTTTGAAAGTCAAAGTTACCAAAAGATTTTGGAAATATCAGGAAAAAAAATGTGATTGTACTGATATATAAAATCACTACACACATTAATAAATAACCCACAAAACAGTAACAACTCATTTTGTATTAAAAAAAGAGGGGTAGGATCCTAAGAAATATGTATTTTCTTTTATATTAGTCTCATATTATTATTCTACTTAGAATTTAAACATTATAAAATATAATTTCTTCAAATTTGTATATTCATTATTTTTTTAAATGGAAAAAAGTTCTTTAAAATGATGATTCTGCATTAGCTGAGATTTAAGATATGAGAAGATACTAAGAAACAACATGCTCAACCAGAAGGCAGAAAGAACTGGCTAGGTGACCTTGAGCAAGTTTCAAAAAACTTGGGGGGGGGCTGGGGAGATGGCTCAGTGGTTAAGGCACTTGTCTGCAGTGCCTAAGGCCCTGGGTTCAATTCCCCAGGACCCACATAAACCAGACCCACAAGGTGGTGGCCCTGGTGCGTTCTCTCTCTCTTTCTCTCTCTCTCTTTCGCTCTCTCTCTCTCTCTCTCTGTATTTCTCTGCTTAAAAATAAATAAATAAAATATTAAAAAAACTTGTGGGGTTGTTTTCTCTCAGGGTAAATTGACTTGTGGCTATAAAATCTAATAGTCCTCCATTTAAAAATGGAAGGAACTTTTCTTGAATATAAAATGTCATGCAATTGATATCAAACTTTAAATTTTTTTGGATTGGGAGTGTAGCTCCGTGGTAGAGTGCTTGTGTAGCATGAATGACCTTCTTAATTCAATCCCAGTACTGAAAAAATAAGCTCAACTAAAAAAAAATAATTATATAAGCTCTGTTCTCAACCTTTGGCTTTTGACCTGAGAATAAGTCAGCCTGTCCCATATTCTCTGAGCAAATGGAAAATCCTGGAAAGTAATTCTGCTTCATAGCTTAAATACAGCTTTTAAAATAAAATTTATGCATGCATTTTTCAGTGAGTTAAAAAAAATGGTTTTGAACTTTTTTTTTTCTACAGAGCTGAGGGTTGAATTCAAGGCCTCAGGCATGCCAGCCGGACAAGTGCTCTACCACTGAGCAACACTCCCTGGTGGGTTTTGGACATTTTAATGCAAATAAAGTCATATATTAATATCAAGTAGGCATCAAGAAATAACATTAGTGCTCGCTTTGGCAGCCATATATTAAAATTGGAAGGATACAGAGATTAGTGTGGCCCCTGGGAAAGGATGACACGTAAATTTGCGAAGAAATAACATTATCTGTAACTTGCATTTCTAAATAACACATAGGGTTAAACATTTTTCATATTTATTATCATTGGGAATTATGTTAATTCATTAAAAGATTACACTTTCACAAAATATTTTTAAAGTATATTTCATATACCAGAGTCTTTTATCTACAAATGTAGAATTTTCCCCCTAATTTGCCATTTATCTATGGTACTTATTTATGGTTCATTTTTGTTTTGTACAAATATTTTTAAATTGTGGGGCTACGGAGATGAATCAGAGGTTAAAGGCATTTGCCACTTAAACATAAAGTCCTCTCTGGCTAGAGACCACCAAGTTCAACTTCCCAGAGCCCATGTAAAAAGCAGATGCACATCTGTAACCCCAGTCCACAGGGGGCAAAGACCCAAGAATTGCTGGGGTTCACTGATAGGCAGGATCTCTCCCGAAACCTTTGGGAGAGATCCCATCTCAAGGAAAGATATAGGCAGCTGAGAAATCATCAGAAAAGGACAGTGGATGGAGTACATGCATTTACACACACACACACACACACACACACGCATTCATGACACACCTTACCACACACATACTCTACACACAAAAATTGTTTAACATATTTTAATTGTATATTTAGATTTGTCTATCTTTTAATATAGTTCTAGTTTCTTGTTTAGTTTAATTGGCCTTCAATGATGCAATGGTATTTAACTGTGGAATATGAATACTATCGAATATTATGTAGTCATTTAAAAAACAGGAGTTATACTAGTTAACTTGGAATTATATCTCTTGTGTTTTATTATTAAGTTACCAAAAAGATGACTAATATATACTAGAAATATACAATATATATTATATATATATTCATGTGACCATGGAAAGAGTTATAACAGCATAAATAGCAGATCAGCCTTATTAGAGGTATGAAAAGGAATATAGCCCCTGAATACGTTAAAAGATATGACTTGGAAAAACTTGATAAAACACACTATGTGCTGGGGAGATGACTCAGCAGTTAAAGGTTCTTGCTTGCAAAGCCTGATGGCCCAGGTTTGATTCCCCAATACCCATGTAAAGTCAGATGGACAAAGTAGCACATGAGGCTGGAGTTCATTTGTTGCAGCAAGAGGCCCTGGCATACCCATATTTTCTTGTGTGCAAATAAATAGATAAATAAATATAAAAACACTATAATCCTACTTACATAAAGCTATTTGTATTGATGAATATATATATATGAATATATACATATATATGGATTCTTAAGAGACCCCAACACAGGGTAGCCAACCAAAATGTTATGGTATTTGTTTCAAGATTTAATTGTTCTTGGGGGCTGGAGAGATGCCTTAGTGGTTAAGGCATTTGCCTACAAAGCAAAAGGACCTGGAGTTCGATTCCCCAGTACCCATGTAAAGCCAGATGCACAAGAGGGTGCATGTGTCTGGAGCTCATATGCAGTGGCTGGAGGCCCAGGAGTGCTCATTCTCTCTCTCTCTCTGTCTGCCTCTTTCTCTGTCTCTCTCTCAAATAAATAAAGTATTTGTAAAATAAATAAAAATAAAAACAAGAACAAGAACAAAGCTGGAGGCGAGGTGGTAGAGTTAGTTCTTGAGTGCTAAGTTTCCATGACTCTCTCATGTGGATATGAACAATACTAATAGTTTCTTAGTTACCTGAATACCCCATAAACTTACTGAAAGTAATGTCCATACAATTGTTTTAACCATTCAGGAAATTTAAAAATACAGGAAATGAATGAAATACAATGCCAACTATTTCCTCTCTTCACACTTTGGCCCACACAAGGCAGCAGCAGTGGAAGCAGCAAGTTTCTGCACATCTGCTCTCATAAAACTAGATTTGTAGCATGATAAATTTGAGGAATGGTTCTATGACTTTTGTGTCCATAGAAACCCCTTGGGAAGACTGTAAAGGCACATTCGTGGATTTCATTCCAGGAATACTTAATCAGCCGGACTGGCTCAGGTCCAGTGAGCTGCATCTCATATGCGCATGTGCCTGGTGCTGACCCTGAAACACCGGGAATCTGAAGATGTTTGTTCTCCTTCCAAACTGCTCAGCCAAAGAACGAGCAGTGCAGTGCAGCAGAGAACAAAGAGTTAAAAAGATCTAGATTCCCCTCTGACCTAATCCCCACCCCTTCCCTCACTTTCCTCCCCCCCTCAGCTCCCTAGCCTTCTGGCCACCCCTCACCCTCTAAGCTCTCCAAGGCTGGGCCCTTCAGGTCTTCCTCCATGACACCTCTCAGCTACAGCACCAACAGAATCACAATCCCCACCTCACTTTCTAAGGTCTCTTTCTCCTTTACTTGCTGGCACTTCACAAGGGCATATTTGACTCATTTTCTTTTGCTTAACTAATAGTGACAGGGACTCTTCTTCACTGCAGCATCCCAGTCCCCACATCTAGAACAGGGCCTGGGCAGAGTTCAAGAGCTTTAACTTGGTCAAGGTGGCACAAACGCAGCTCGAGAGATGTGCTGATAGGGGTTAGGGACAGCTACCTACTGAGGAGGTTGTTAAATCCACCAGGTCTAGGGCCCTGCTGCTAGACAGTCTCTTTCAATAGATGAGTTGAGGAGGAGACGGAATTTCTAAGAGCCCCGCTGATGCATATACACCTAGAGAGTTGTCAGGAGCCTCTGCTCATTTTTGAGTGAAAGCCAATCTGTTCTCCTACTCAAGAAGATAACCGTGGAGGCTGAAAAAGGACTGTCCTGTGGTGTTTCTGCATTTTTCAGAGAAGAAGAACTGGTCCCCTAACCTCTTGTATCTAAGCTAGAAGTAAAAATGATTCTATAATGGATATTTTCACCTAATGCATTTAACACTATTTCATAGACCTTTACTACAGTCTGATTTTAACATGATGTTTACATGCTTTCTAAATTTCTTGCTTTTTAAAAAAATAATTTTGTGTGTATGTGCATGGGTGTGACAAGGTCTCCTGCTGATGCAAACAAATGCTCAATGCAGGACTTTAGGTCCTGCTTAGTGTGGGTGCTAGAGAGTGAACCTGGGTCGGCAGGCTTTGCAAACAAGTGCCTTTACTCACTGAGCCATCTCCCCAGTTCCTTACACTTCTTACTCTTATAAATAGCATTTCAGGTAATACTTGGATCTTTACTTGAAGATGAAGCTGAGTGCAGCGACTCCTGACTTTAATCCAAGCACTGGGGAGGCTGAAGTAGGAGGATCACTGTGA
Organism: Zapus hudsonius; assembly: GCA_004024765.1. NCBI lineage: Eukaryota > Metazoa > Chordata > Mammalia > Rodentia > Dipodidae > Zapus > Zapus hudsonius. The sequence continues at coordinate 13,052 of PVHP010014350.1, read as the reverse complement.
GTTCAAAGCCCGCCTGGGCTAGAGAGAGGAACAATGACCCAGAAGATGAAGAGGAAGAAGAAAGAAAGAAAGAAAGAAAGAAAGAAAGAAAGAAAGAAAGAAAGAAAGAAAGAAAGAAAGAAAGAAAGAAAGAAAGAAAGAAAGAAAGAAAGAAAGAAAGAAAGAAAGAAAGAAAGAAAGAAAGAAAGAAAGAAAGAAAGAAAGAAAGAAAGAAAGAAAGAGAGTGAAAGAGAGAGAGAGAAAGAGAGAAGGAGGGAGGGAGGAAGGAAGGAAGGCAGGAAAAGAAGAAAAGAAGGAAGGAAAACTTTATAATCTAAAAGTTGAAAAATTCCTGTGTAGTTTTAATGCATCTTTGATTATTAATACTACTGACAGGAGTTATTTCTTCAGTTATCACACTTACTCAGTTGTAAATACTTTCAGCTATATTATTTAATTCAGAGGTTAGAAATTATCTGGGTTCTAGATTTTTTTGTTGGGTCAATATTTTCCTTTAAAATTTATTTTTAGCTGTATCTAAAATATCCAGTGGCCTGGCCACACTGCCCACATTCCCAAATGCAACCATCGGAGGAGCTTAGAAATTCTGTCACTTCTGGCTTTCTTGTCCACCAGAACTCATCATGAAGACAAAATAATAAGGGTTATTATTTTACAAGTGCCCTGTTTCGTCACTCAGACTACTGCTTGGCCCATCCCAACATCTGAGTTTATAATTCTTGCCTGAGTTAAATTTTAAAAGATTAAATGACAAGGGCTGGGGAGATGGCTCAGCAGTCAAAAGTGCTTGCTTGCAAAGCTGGATGACCTGGGTTCAATTCCCTAGTCACTCATGTAAGGCTGGATATAAAAAGTGGTGCAAGCATTTGGCATTTATTTGCAGCAGCCTGTGTGTGTATTTGTGTGTGTTGCATGTGCATGTGCAAATAAATAAACATTAAATAAAATATGACTAATAACATGTGTCTAACATGCAAAAATGATTTATGATTTTTTTCCTATTTTACAACTAACCATCAGAACACTTTTGTTACTGGGTGTTGATGTTTCCTTCTCCCTGGAACAGTTTTCTGCATCATCAGGGTGTGTGGTAGGATCTCTTCCCAGAGTTTCCAACTCCATAGGCTAGAGAGCATGCTAAGAATCTGCACCTAACCCTAAACTCCAAGTGCAACTTCACAGTGAGCTTGGGTTTTCTCAAAGGAACACTCCTAGAAGGGGAGTGGCAATATGTAATTTTGACAACATACTACACATTTATGGACCTTTTTTCTAAAACAAATCCACATTTATCATTTAATTTTTATCTTTACAACAATCCTATGCTAATTTGTTAATTAGGGTAGTAAAAGTTAATCTTATTTTATAGAAAAAAATAAACACACACACACACACACAATCAAGGAACACCTTTAAGCACATAAAAAATGAGAAAGGCCAGGACAAGAAAGTTATCTAACCTTGGTGAACATAGGCAAACACAGCAATACAGGACACAATAGAAGCTGGCTTCTGTAACCTGGTGCCATTAAAAATAGAACCATGACCAGGAACAGAGAAGACAATACAAGATACAGTTTGCTGCAACAGACATTTATCAAGTGCTGATTATGTGTTAATCTCTACTAATCATGGCTACAGTCAGGCTCTATGGTGAGGATTGCTGGAGATATTCCTAGAATAGGGGAAAAAATAAAAACAAAATTTGAAGCCACAGCCTTGAAAAGATGATGAATTCTCTCTATTTTTTCATGGATAGACAGCACAAAAGCAGATACACTGAAGAGTGGGTGGCAGAGATAACTGCAGAATTAGGCAGAAGTCACTAAGAAACTTCACATCTGGACAAGGAGGAGTGGTCATCACTGGTCAGCCAAGAATGAGAGGAAAGAGAGAGTACACAACAGAGCCCTCCCAGGGATCCAAGGGCTCAAAGGCACAAAGAGCTGCTACTATCCACACTTTATTCACATTGGGTGTGTGTTTGCCAAAAATATCAGGGCTGCTGGGACTTCAGAACTTACAAGGGCATGCTTTGTGGAGTCTAAGCTACCTTTGCTACATATAGGAACCCAAGTCAGGGGACATAACTTCATGATCCATTTTTCACCAGAAGATAACCTGATTGAGGAATCATAAATTTTCCTCTCCCTGATGTTTCGCCAAGTTTTGAAGAGCATTCCTAGTTTTTTTTTTTTAAAAAAAAAGACCATCAAATTGTGGTCTCAATCATGTAAGCTATAAAACCGTCCCTCAAGGAAAAGAAGAAAGGACTGTGTTTTTACTTAAATAAGATTTATATGACAGTAGTTATTCTAACAGAAACTTTTCTAAGATTTAAAATAATAATAATAATAGCTTATGAGCAAACACAAAACAAAAGCACTGTACAATTAACTTGAAGAAAAGCTCATTGGAAAATGTAATATACTACTAGTGCTGTAATTATCTCCCCTAGACATTTTTCTTATAGGCTAGCTCAAAATCTCTGGGGCAATGATGCTTCCACAGCTCCATTCAGAAAACTATACCTATACTAGAAAAAAAAAAAACTATTCCTTCTTGTAACACGAACAAAGAAATGCCAATCAAGGCAAATGAATACAATTTTACAGTGATCAACTAGTAACAACTTATTGTTTCCAATTACCAGATATCTGGGATTTCCTAACGAAAACGAGGTAACATTTATATATTACTGTTTTTTTATCTTACTTTGTAAAGAACTACTGTTATAACCCATTTTATAAATTAGAAATCTAAAATTCTGAAAAAGATGTTATTTAACCAATATTGCCAAGTGATCTAGTTTTAAACCCAGAACTTCTCATTTTAAAGCCTATTCATAAAAGCTTAAGAATATTCAGAAGAAGGGCTGGAGAGATGGCTCAGCGGTTAAGGCACTTGCCTCTAGTGCCTAAGGCGCTGGGTTCAATTCCCCAGGTCCCACATAAGCCAGACCCACAAGGTGGTGGCCTTGGTGTGCTTTCTCTCTCTCTCTCTCTCTCTCTCTCTCTCTCTCTCTCTCTCTCTCTCCTTGAAAATGAATAAATAAAATATTTAAAAAAGAATATTCAGAAGAAAAAAACAGGTAAGAGAAGAAAGAATGTTACATTTGTGAGGTCATATGATCATAGTATTTTTTAAATTACTTGAAAAAATCTTAAAAATAGGAAGAGTTAATTAAATTGTGGGGGCCTTCATTACATAAACTTATAAAAATTATTATGAATAATAAGGAAAATGTTTACATGTATATGAAAATCTTACTGAAATATCTGTGATATAAGAAAGACTTCCATAAGAGTATGCATTCAGTGCTGGGTGAGGTGGCACACACCTTTAATCCCAGCACTTCGAAGGCAGAGGTAGGAGGATTGCCATGAATTCATGAGTTCGAGGCCACCATGAGACTACATAGTGAATTCCAGGTCAGCCTGGGCTACAGCGAGACCCTACCTCTCTACCTCAAAAAAACAAAAAACAAAAAGAGAATATACATTCATGTAACAAGATTGGAAAGGGATCTAGACAAAAATATTACCACTTTAGAAGAATTTTACTATTGGTACTTAATTGGGGAGGGAATTTTCATCAGTTTTATCAGTAAATCAAGATTACACTAAGTACATTTACAATGTACTTTTCTCATTTCTAATCATAGCCTCCCAATCATATTCTCATATATATGTTTTTCACTGTAGCCCATTCAACCTCACGTTTAAGACCTCACTACAATTCATTGATACTATAGATCTCCAGCTTAGTATCAACGATTTGTGCAATCACTGTTTACAATCTATTATTGAAATCCTTTAATTGAGATCCTACATCGTGACCAGAATGAACTGTTTTTACTCTCACGACCTAGCAATCACTCTCTCTTTCTTTTGCACCTACTTAGGAATCATAGCTCATAAGACTTTGTTTTGAAGATAAGAAAGTTTCCTACAAAGTACATGAATGAATACTTACACAGCAATCAAAATAGATTCGTAGTAAGGGGACATTCATAATCTAACAAGTTTTAGAATCACTAAATCATATCAAGACTTTTTGAAGTAGATGATTGAACTGTGCCTCCACATTACAAAAAAAGTTTAGCAAGAGTGCTTTCCCTTAAAAGGGCCCTGAAAGTTGTGGAGAGAATCATTCTCCAAGGTGACATAAGAGGCCCATTCAGCCTAGGGGTTGCCCTCCCCCAACAGCACAAACAGACATTTTGTGGGAAAGTCAAGTAGCTGTCTTCCAAAGCCATCAGGGTCCCAAGAGCAAAAAACGCACTTTAAGCATCTCTAACCTGCTCTTCATGAATCTTTGAGGATCTGTCACCTGACAGCTAATTATCTATAGCCCAACAGGTCATTGTTAGCCAGTCTTAGAACAAACACCTCCACAATTATTTTTAACAATTAAATTTAGGAGTAACAAGGAGCCTTAAAAACCATGGAGCTCAGTTCCTTTATTTCACTAAGAGGGTCACAAAAGCATTTCCAAGGAAGTTGTTTTGTGTGGTGAGATAGCAACTAAGAGATGTGACTCAGAATCTTAAACTTGGCCTCCATATTTCTTCTGACTCTATTAAAAAAAATTGTGTGTGTGCGTGCGTGTGTGTGTGTGTGTGTGTGTGTGTGTGTGTGTGTGTGTGTATGTGTGTGGTGTTGTTGCTGGGAAATGAACCCAGGGTTTCATGCCCAGTACTCTACCACTGAACTATAACCCCGGCCCTTACTGTTTTTAAATTATTTCACGTCAATGGGAGTACACACATGTCCTTTCAACGTTTTCAGACATATACTGTAGCGGGCAGAGTAACTACAATTCTCATTCTCTACTTCACTGAGTTCCAAGATGGAAGAAAAATTCAATAAGTTATTTTTTAAAAAAGAGTGCAAAGAATCGGGTTTGGGAGAAGCAGACAAGTTTCAAAGTTCTACTTCTTGCCAAGAACTTGCACTCTGCTTGTTCTTCAAGATAGTAAGCATCCACCCTAGACCCGATAAAAGATGCTAATGTCATGAGGATGTCAAATTAATAGTCACCACCATTGATATACACAATAACTTAGATCGGTGTTGCTTTTACTTTTACTTAGTCCCTTTCATCCTTGGTTTACATAATGCATTTCCATTTTAAAGGGAGTTTTAGAAGAATATTCATACAAATTTACAATTGGGGTTTGGGGGTATGAGTAGGGCAGCTTCATTTGCACTGGATACTCTACTGTTTGAATTTTTTGCCCTACTATTATTTTTCAATATTTATTAGATTAAAATTTCCTTTTATACTCACATATTTTTATTGCCATTGTAACAAAACTATTTTTCTTTTAAATAAGGTTTTAGTGTTGCAATTTATAAAATTTCACCGAAATTTTTAGAAATAGTCACAAAACTCAAGGTACACTTCCAAAATTTAAAGTATAAGAATATGAACAGAGGAATGAGTGGGTTTTTTTAAAGGGATGTTAAGTTCAAGACCTTTTGAACTGCTCCATACTTAAAATGTTTTCAAATGGGCTTTAAATGGGTTTCTCAAGGGAAGGGATGTGGGGAACCTCACAGCTTTAGGAGTAGAAATTAAAATTTGGTTTCTATCTTGGCCAGGAACAAGGGTCCCGGTGGGGTGGATAAGGACCTTGTAGCAGTCAACATTCAGAAAATAAGGGGGATAATTGAGGAGTTCCTGGGATCCTACGACCTCAGTTGGAGGCAGCAGCCCTTTGAACACTGAATCTGGGTTCGGGTTTACTGAGAAATTCCATGCGCTGAATCTGTACAAATAATTTCCTTTTAACGACGCTGGGCAAAGGGTCCCCGGGAACGGTTTCCCTTAACAAACCGCCCATCATCACCCAGCCTGGCCAGGGCCCACCTCATCCCGCTGTCTACTTGTGTCAGGGTCAGCTGTCAACGAACCCTTTGTGTCTCATTCAGAAAAGAAAAAACAAGAGCGGTCCTCAGCTTCTCCCGGATAAATGGAAGTGATGGCCGCAGGACACCCGCGCGCGCTCTCAGTGACCAAGTGACATTTGGCGTGGAGGAAAGCCATCATCCATGGACACCGAGCGAACGCCTGGCCACCCCGGATGCTCTCAAACTTTCCCATCCCCTCTCCCTGGTGGCGCGGGTGGGTCACCTCGGCTCATGGGTCCCGTCGGGGCGCGCCCCCTCCGCCGTGCGCCGCAGCCTCCCTCATCCCCATCCCACGCTCGGGCCGCCCAGCTCCCGCCACAAAGGCAGCGAACGGACTCCGGGGATGGCCGGCCTTGGGCACCGGCTGGATCCTCCCCTCACCCGGGGCGGATGACGCGGGGAAGCCGGGTTGATCTGGGGTACGGACACCCTCCCCGGCCACACGGCCACCGAGCGCCCCGGCGCCCTCCCGGGGCACAGGCAGCGCGTCCAGCCCGCCAAAGGGCAGCTCCGGCCGGACGCGGGCGCGCGATCGCCACCCTCGGGCCTCCCCACGCCCGCGCCGCACCCTCGGGGTCCCCGGGGCGGCTCACCTGGCCCTGGCGGGGCCCGAGGGCAGAGGACCCGGGGGTGGCCCTCGCCTCAGCCGGGCTGCTCTCCCCACCCCCAGCCTCGCTGGCAGCGCCGCGCCGCGCTCCTCTGGCTCTCCTCTCGCTCTCTCCCTCGCTCCCTCGCTCCGTCGCTCGCTCGCAGAGGTCGCCGTCCTCCGAGGTGCGAGCGCCGCCGCCGGCTGGCGTCTCAGTGGCAGGCGCGCGGGGCGGAGCGAGGCGCCGGGCGCCCCGGCCGGCCGGAGGCGGATTCCTCAGGTGCTGCCCCTCCCGCTCGGTGCCCTCCCCTGCCTCGGCCGGCCGCTCGACTCCGAGCCCACGGGGACCTGTCCGGTTCCCTTCCGTGACCGTGGCACCGGCTGCCGGCGCGCGCGCCCTCAGCCGCGCTCTGGAGCCATTTGCAAAGTCAGCGCGCCAGGATGCGAGTGGCCACTGCACAGGGGGGTCTTGAGGAGAAGGATTGCCCCCTAGTGCTGCCGAGGCGCGCAACCCAGAAGAAAGCGTGATTTTCCGCTTTCTCGGTCTAACAGTCCCCCACGCGCGAAGGGTCACTCCTGTCCTTTGGCAAGAGGCGGGCGGGGCGCAGACAGAACCAAACACATCCAGGAGCCCGGGGCGAGGAGCTCTGGACAAGGGCAGCCCCTTCCAGCAGGCCCTGGGCCCTGCCGGTCTCACGGGGACAAAGTTCTCCGGGGATGCTGTGGCCCACGGTGACAGGTGTAGCTCCACTTTCCACAGGCTCTGGGATTGCAAACAGTTGTTTCCTTTCCTTAAACTGTTGCTACAGGGAGAAGACTACACCTTCTAGAACAGGCGGTCCATGCTGGATGAGGTTGAAGGTTAGGTAGGGACGAAACAAGTTGGTCTATTTATTGAGTGAGCCCTCGGGAGCCCCAGGGAGCCGCAGGTGGGTTGGCGTCATCGTTAAGTGTTCAGGAAGCGTTGTCAATCATAACTGGAAGACAATGTCAAAGAAATTACATCACATATCATTTCCAAGTACTTTCATTTGTCTCACTATTTAAACTCTTCTTCCACACCCCCAGCTGAAATGCATAGTTTTCTTTTTATTCTTTTCTCGTTTGGTTGATGCAGGAAGAATTGTCTGGAATCTAAAATACAAGAGAACCATTCGAGGCATAGTGCAGTCGGTGCCGAGCAAAAGGTAAGAGATTTGTTTGCAGCTTGGCTTGTCTTTTCTCCCTCCTGCCCTGGGAAGGCATACTCAGCCAACTTTTTGTTAAATTATTTGCTCCTTATAAGCTAAGAAAATGAAATGTCTCTGCTTTGCATTTGAATTTCTATTGTGCATAGGAGCATTTTAATTTATTTAGTTATTTGATAGAAAGACTGAGTAATTGGTTCCCCAGGGCCTCCTGCCACTACAAATGAACTCCAGATGCCTGCACCACTGGGTACTCGGGAATCCAACCTGGGTTGTCAGGCTTTGCAAGTAAGCACCTGAAACAGCCCATAGGAGCGTTTTTAAGGGCCATGAGGACAAGAAACACGGGTTTACCAATCATTACATATTCCTACAATGCTGGGTCTTGAACACAATGCAGGCATAGTAAATAAAAATCAATGTTTATAAAATAACTACAACACAGAAAGGGGTAGATGATGCACTTTTAACTGATCATATCAAAAAGAAATCCAATGTGAGCAGACAAGCTCATCATGAGAACTGGCCACAAGCCTAGAAAAGGCAGGAAGCAAACCAGAGATTCCAAGCTCATCCCACGTGTACACCAAGCTCATGAGTTAAAGAAAATATGAGGCTCAGTGTCACATGCCTGTAATCAAAGCACACAGGAGGATTCAAATTCTAGGCCAGCCTGGGCTATATAGTGAGTTAGAGGCCAGTTTGGGCTACCTAGAGACACCTTATCTCAGAAAAAAAAATCAAACAGCAAAAATAAATTGAGGAGGGGAGGAAGAAGAGGAGGAGAAGGGAAAGAGGGAGAGAAAGAAAAAAGAAAAGAAAGAATAAAAAGCAGCAGCTCTCAGGAGGTGGAGACAGGAGGACACCAGGAACTAGCTTGGAGGCCACTCTAGCTGAATCAGCGAACTCCAGGTTTAGTGAGACCCTGTCCCCCCAAAAAAACAAGATGGAAAGTGATTGAGGAAAACACTTGATGTCAACATCTGGGCTCCACACATATGTGCACAAGCACTCACACACATACAAACACACATATCCACCTGCACACACACATATGCAAAGAAAGTAAAAATCAAGAAAGAAGAAAAGAAGTCAAAGCCAAGTGGTGGACCGGGAAAGAGGAACACCTTCCATTTATTTTATTTTATTTACTCTTTTTTTATTAAGTAAAAACTTTGAACAAATCATGTGTTGGTAGAGCACTGAGGGCCCTCCTCAGTGGGATTGCAGGTATGCAGCATGGGGCTGTGGGCTATGAGTTGTGCAAGCAGCTGTCGTTTTATTTTTCTATTTATTAATTTGCAAACAGATGGGTTGGAGAGATGGCTCAGTGGTTAAGATGTTTACCGACAAAGCCTAATGACCTGGGTTCAATTCCCTGGTACCCACATAAAGCCAGATGCCAAAAGGGACACATGCCTCTGGAGTCCATTTCAGCAGCAGGAGGCCCTAGCACTCGCTCACTAGTGTGCTTGCTCTCTCTCCCTCTCCCTCTCTTTCTCCTTATGAATAAATAAAAATATTTTAAAATTTGCAAGCAGAGAGAGAACATAGGCAAGCCAGGGCCTCTTGCCACTGCAAATGAACTCCATATGCCAGTTGGTGTATCTGGCTTTACATGGGCACTGGGGAATTGAACCCAGGGCAGCAGGCTTTGGGTAGCAAGTGCCTTTAACTGCTGAGCCATCTTCCGAGCCTCCACCTTCCATTTTAAAGATAAGGAAGATGAACAATTAACACCCTTAAAGTGAAACCCCTGTGCAGTTTCCTCACAGTCTAAGTCAAGGACTATTTGCTGAGTGTCAAGCACACTAGACTACATGGTAAATGTGAGGCAGTTCAAAGACCTTGATCCAGTGTTACAAGATGTTAATATTCATTCTTAACTCATTCAACAAATCTTTTTGAGCACCGTCTGTGAGTCAGATGGATGAATTCACCAATAGTGTGGATGATTCATCAGTAAACAAGTCCCTCAAAGGGTTAAAAATAATCTATCAAAATTGAACAATAGTACAATATCACCTTCATTGGAAAACACTCTCTCATCCTGGATTTGTGTACTGGCCTTGTCTCTTCTGTGAGATTTGTACATCCTTCAGCATGCTAAGTGAGCTGGTGTGATTATAAATATGATAGAGAAAAGAGTGAACTCCCTGAACATAGGCACCGGTTTCAAATCTTGGCTGTAAGACTTATCTAGTATATAATCTTGCCTAAACCACCTGACTCTTCTCAGCATCCTATTGGTGAAGGAATATCATAGGGAGTGGCTGTATGAGCTGAAACTATCAATGAGTTCGTGCCTAGAACACTGTTAAACATTACCACTGTCATTGTCTGTGAATTCTTCCACCAGCCCTGTACTAATGATTTCCAAATGCTTCTATATTGATATGATCTATAAGAATGCCAAGTTTTGTGAAAAATGTAAAGTGCAGAGCTAGGGAGATTGCTCAGTGGTTAAAGATACTTGCTTGCAAAGCCTGTCAACTCAGGCTTGATTCTCTAGCACCCACATAAAGCCAGATGCAAAATGTGGTGCAAGCATCTGGTGTTCATTTGCACCAACAAGAGATCCAGATGTGCCCCCCACATACATGCAAATAAATAAATATCCTTGTTTAAAAACAATATTTTTATTTATTTGCAAGCATAGAGAAACAGACATACACAGAGAGACAGACAGACAGAGACAGAGACAGAGACAGAGATAGAGATAGAGATAGAGAATGGGCCCAAGCTGCAGACACATGCACCCCTTTTGTGCATCTGGCTTTACGTGGGTACTGGGGAATCAAACTCAGGTTGTTAGGTTTTGCAGGCAAGTGCCTTAACCACTAAGCCATCCCTCCAGCCCTAAATATCCTTTTTTAACAAAAGGGAAGGGGCTAGAGAGATGATTCAGAGGTTAGATCGCATGCTTGTAAAGCATGTTGTCTTGGGTTCAGTTCCCCAGCACCCATGTAGAGCTGGACACAAAAAAAGTGGCATATGCATCTGGCATTCCCTTGAAGGAGTGAGAGACTATACAAATAAATAAATATTTTTTAAAAGGGAAAAATGTTAAGCTCAGCAGAGTCCATATAAATAATAGAATCTTTGCAAAAGTGTACTGTAAAATTCCTTTGCTTGACCCTAGTTCTTTGAGCACATTCCAGTTCTTCTCCCAAGGACAAATGCCCTTTCACAATAATTTCTTGGATCTTTGGGCACTGGAAAACAAGGTTTTGGAGGAAGACTTCAAAGTTTTCACAGCTCATTTCTGGATGGTTCCACTTGGGAGGCCTGAGGGTTTGTGTGTGTACTTGTGCATGTGTGTGTGTGTGCATATCTGTGTGTGCATATGTAGGCACAGGTGCGAATGCACGTGTGTGCACATGCATGTGGAGGTCAGAGGTCAATGTCTAGTGTTTTCCTCAATCCCTCTCTACTATAGTTTTTTGAGACAGGATCTCACTAATTCAGCTAGACTAGCTATCCAGTAAGCACCGAGAACCCTCCTATCTCCACGTCCCCAGAAATGGGATTTAAAGGCACACACTCCTGCGCCAGACATTTTTACATGAGTTCTGAGGACACAAACTCAGTGCTTCATGCTTACATGGCAAGCACTTCAGCAACTGAGCTGCCTCTCAGCCTCTGATGGTTCTTTTAAAGTTTTTCATTTTCCTTTAAAAGCCTTGTTTGTGGCTGACTTCATCCATTCTGAGAATTTAGTAGATTACTTTTCTTCTATTGAATTCCATGTACTATTATTCATGCTCAGTGTTCTTTTCTGGGCAAAGCTTCAACACTATACTCTATTTCTTTGCTTCTTCCTCCTTTTCCTCTTTCTCTTAAGGTTTGAGGCTTGGTAACTTAACACCCTGTAGTGTACACCATCATTACCATTCATTTCCTTCCTCTGAGGAAGAGGCTCTAGCAGTCTACTCAGAGCCAAGTCACTGGAGGGGAAAACCAACCACCATCCTCAGAGAGCAAGACCACCGTGGAGAACTGAACAATGGTCTCTCGGATGCCAGATGGGTTGTCAGTTTCCAGTGCTGAATGGCCTAGATCTCTATCACAAATGTGAGCAGACAGAAAGTATCACTAAGGAGAGAACCCACCATTTGAAAGAACACCCGGTAGAGCACCTATCACTCACTGAAAAGGGAATGAATACAAGAACAAGGAGGAAACTTTGTTTTTAAAGTTTATCTATGTTCCTAGTGAAATTTAATAGTAACAAGAACAGATTGTCATGAAAATGGAGCAATTGACACCAGGATGTCCTTGAAAATTAAAAAAAAGATAGATGAAGCCAGGTGTGGTGGCAATGCCTTTAATCTCAGCACTCGGGAGACAGAGGTTGGAGGATTTCCTTGAGTTTGAGGCCAGCCTGAGATGACATAGTGAATTCCAGGTCATCCTGGGCTAGATTGAGACCCTACCTTGAAAAACAAAAACAAAACAAGAGAGAGGGGGGGTGGGGAGCAAGAAGGAAGCTCGGTGGTTACAGGCATTTGCTTGCAAAGCCCAACAGCCCAGATTTGACTTCCCAGCACCCACACAAAGCCAGATGCAAAGTGACACATGCATTCTGGCATTTGTTTGCAGTGGCTAGAGTTCACATTGCACCTCTTCACCTTCAACACCCCTCCCCCCACACACAGGTGTGTGAGAAATCAAACACATTTTAAACAATAGATGAAGAGTAGGCAGGCATAGTGGTGCATGCCATCATCTCAGTTCTAGTCTAAGGCAAGAAAATCACATGGTTAAAGCCATCCTGGGCTACAACAGCATTCTAGGCCAGCCTGGGTAACATCAAAATTCCCATCTCAAAAATATAAAGTAAAGATGTGACCTAGTGGTAGTGTGTTTGCCTGGCATGTACAAGGCCATGGGTTTGCCACCTGACACTGCCAAAAAAAAATCCAAGAGAATTAAAAAATATGTATTGAAAAATTAAAGTAAAAATAGAATATATGCATTTATATATTCCATATATGCATATGTATATATTATGAACTACAAAACATCATTAAAAGAAATCAAAGGAGATCTAAATAAATGGAACAATATCCTGTGTTGCTGGATTTGAAGACTGCTGAAATGATAATATTTTCCTAATTATTCCGCAGATTCAATACAAACCCTATTGAAACTTTAGCTACTTTTGTAAAAATTGACAAGCTGACCCTATAATTTATATGGAAATAAAAGGGATACACAGAAAAGGCAAAATAACCTCAGATTAAAAAAGAACAAAGAGAACTACACTTATTTCAAATTCCATTATAAAGCAACAAGATTAAATACTTCAGTACTAGCAGAAGGATACAGACCAATAGACTAGAGCTCAGAGTCTAGAAGTAA
>PVHP010014349.1:0-39286 GCA_004024765.1 Zapus hudsonius | reverse complement strand
TTCCTTCCTTCCTTCCTTCCTTCCGTCCTTCCTTCCTTCCTTCCTTCCTTCCTTCCTTCCTTCCTTTCTTTCTTTCTTTCTTTCTTTCTTTCTTTCTTTCTTTCTTTCTTTCTTTCTTTCTTTCTTTCTTTCTTTCGTCTCTCACTCTAGCCCCAGCTGACCTGAAATTCATTACGTAGTCTCAGGAAGGCCTCAGACTCACAGTGATCCTTCTACCTCTGCCTCCCCAGTGCTGGGATTAAAGGCGTGCACCACCATGCCTGACTACAGACAGAACAGGCACACCAGGGCCTCTTGCCACTGCAAATGGACTCCAAAAGCATGCGACACTTTGTGCATCTGGTTCTACATGGGTGCTGGACAATCGAACCCAGGCTGCCACACTTTGCAAGCAAACGCCTTTAACGGCTGAGCCATCTCTCCAGAGTGTTTTAAGATTTGGGGCCAGGTAGAGGCAGATGTGTGATCCTTGAGGAAAAAGAAAAAAACCAACCCAAAGAACAAAACAATAGCAGCAACCCAAATCCCCATGTGCTATGAGAGAATCATGTTGTCTATGGGCAACAGCTCCAGGCTCATGGTCTTCTCTTGCTGACTTCCACCCTACAGATTTGAATCACCTGGCCAGCCCGTGAGCATACAAACCAGAGACTAGAAATCCTTCTCCATTCATTCTTTATCCCTCCATCATCCCTCCATGCATGCATTAATTCTCTGCCTCTCTGGTTGGGTCCTGGCTGACTCGGGAAGGATGGCACTTTTAAGTTAGAGGAGTATACAGAACCACTGTTATAGACAATGTGAAGAAGGGGACTTTAATTGCAATTGGATGTGAGCGGTTCTATGGTCCAAGGGTTCTTAATACTCAGTTCTGCCCACACAACTAGAAACAAAATAGACACTGACATACGTAGTTTTATAAAGAAACGAGAGTCATTTTAGCTTTGGGAGACAGACTTGGGCAAATAACCGAAGTGAAGAGAAACATATATTTTTTTGACAAACTTCTCCATCACCTTGACCCGATATGGGATCACTGAGTAGGCAGACCTCAGGGCCTGTCTGTGAGGGACTTCGAGATTGGGTTAGTTGAGGTAGGGCAAGCCACCTTGAATGTGGGGAGCACCATTCTAAACTGAGTAAAAAAAGGAGAAAGTGAATGGAACACCCTCCTTCATCACTCTGTTTCCTGATCAAAAATGCAGTGTGACACCCACCTTACATTCCTGCTACCCCCACACCTTCCTCACCTGTGGCCACCCACCTCACTCACCTGTCACCACCACTCCTTCCACAGCACACGTGTAGAGGTGACAGGACAGCTTCAAGGGGTCTGTCTTCTCCTTCCACCTTCTTTGACACAGGGTCTCTTTCTTGTGTTGTCACTGCGTGCACCAGACTGGCTGGGCCAGGAGCTCACCTCCCACTGTGATAGGTGTTGGGAACACAGATACATACACCACTTCATGTCTGGCTTTTATGTGGCTCTGAGAAGGATCAAACTTGGGTCAGCTGACTTGCAAGGAAATGCCTTTAAGTGTTGAGGCACCCCCGAGTCCCTCACCTTCCCTTCTAGATCATACGCCACACAAGTGTGGGTATGAAAGCCATCCTCCCCACAGTCCTGGGCATCCTAAAGGGTATTGATATCAGAAAATGAGGAGTCTTGGGAGCCATTTCAAAATTTTATCCACCACAGTATGTGCCTCTAGATCTAACCCAGATGGGTATATAGATAACAAGACACTTTGGATACAGTTGCACACAAGATATGTCTCCTGGGAATAATCGAATTAGGCCATCTGGCCTTCAGTGGGTTAGAGGACGAGGAAGGCAGCTATGGGGAGTGGATGTGTGTCAGGGAAGTTAGCTTTCTGAGCTATCTTGTCACCACTGAACGGAATTCCTAAGAAGTTCAGTGTGCTCTGCGGTTTCTGAGAAAATTCAGGACAATCCACCCAGAAGATGGATGTGTGAATTACCAGCTTCAAACAAACATGGCTCCTCATCTTACCCCCCCCCCCCACATTCTACCAATAACACAAAACCATAGTCTTGTCATTCTTACTTTCCCCTCGGAGCAATCCCAGAATGCTTATGACTTTGCAACTCACACGATCTCAGCACACCACCATGCTGCGCTGTGTTCCTCCTTCCATGGCCGGTAAGTCAGGCAAATAAAAAGACATGTGTGTCCAAGGAGTGGGAATGACTCTGCACTGACACCCCCTCTCTCCCGAGACTGTCAGGAAGGGACACCTCGCTTGGCTCCTTGGATGTCCAGAACGCTCCCCCTCTCTGGCTTTGAGACCCATCTTCCTGCCTGTGGACTGGGGTGAAAACGCTCTTAATAAAGCTCTCCAGAGGTCATTCGTGTGGTGTCAATGCCTCCCATGGAGCCAGCCTGCCCCGTCCCCTCATCTGTCGCTTCTCCTCTCTGAGTGGCTGATCGTGAGTGACAGCTGGGGTGAAGAGGAGTCCTTCCTTCTGCTCTGGGGCCCGCTGTCCAAACCCTTCTCTCTCAGGCTGCCAGGCAGAGACCCTGGTGCTGGCCCATGTCCCCAGGCTCGGGACAACCGCTTCATGCTGTGGGCATCACCTCCTGTTGCTTGCTCTACCGGCCAGGCCTCTCCTGTCTGAGGTCTGGAGGAAGGAGGGCTGGGGGAGTGAGGCCTGGGCTTGCCTTCATGCTTCAGAGGGTTTGCCAAATGAGCTTTTCTTTTCCACAGTGAAGGCCTCGGGACAAAGGAGCCATGTTTGTTTGAAGCTGGTAATTCACACATCCATCTTCTGGGTGGATTGTCCTGAATTTTCTCAGAAACTGCAGAGCACACTGAACTTCTTAGGAAGATTCCAGATTACGTTCAGTGGTGACAAAATAGGAGTTTTCACAGCTGTCTCCCAGGTCCTACTCCCATGGATCTCTGAGTCCTTCCTTCCTTCTTTCATAAGTGTCTCAGTTTCTTTCTTATTGTTGGGACAAAATACCAAAAGCTGCTTAAGGAAAGAAAGGGTTTATTTCAGCTTAGTTTCAAGACGAAGCCTTCATGGTGGGTAAATTGTGACAGGAGCACACAGTAGGCATCACATTAGCCGGGAGGAAGTAGAAAGAGAACCCCATGTGAGGAGGGCTATACCACCCCAGGACCTGTCTCCAGTGAGATGGTTTCACAAACAAGATTCCATTTCAGAAAGATCTTCCTGAATAGTGCCACCTTGCTGGGGACCACGTACTCAAACACTTGGGATTCTGGAGGGTCTTTTACATTCGCACCACCACAATAAGGATGCCTGGAAGCTTCAAAAACAATCTCATTTTTCTTTTTTGCATGTCATCGAGGGCTATGAGGAGTGAAATAGATCTTTATGTTTTTGCCATCTAAACTTTGTGAGCAGACATGTCCAGGTGAACTTTGTGAGTTTTGTGAGCAGACAGGTCTGGATGAGGAGATCAGGATGTAGTTGAAAGGTGGAGGATCTCTGTCATCTGCTCTGCCATGCCTCCCACTCCAGGGATGGTCTCTGAATCGTCATCAGTGCAGACCTGCTCCTGGTCACAAGTGCAGAAAGTAAAGCCCATTGCAAGCCTATGTTCTCAGCATTCTGGAGGCAGAGAGAGAGTCAAGCAGGAGGATCCAGAGTTTGAGGCCAGCCTGAACCATACCACTCTGACACCCTATCTCAAATACACACATGTATACATAGTGTGATGGTTAAGTTTGTTTGTCAACTTGACCTGTGTAATGATACACAGTAATTTTGGGTGGGTCTCTGAGTTTGCCTGCAGAAGGGACTGACAAATCCTTGGGATTTTGGAGAAGGGAGGAGGTCCCTTCTCCAGAGTGACCCCTTCCCCCCGTGGGTGGGCCTTCCAGAAGGGAACTAAATAGAAGGAAGCTTGAGGCGAAGGGAACCTCTCTTCCTTCCTCCCCCGGTTGCTGGTGCTGGTTTGTGACTTGCACTCACATCCTGCTCTCCTTCCCTTCCTGGACATTGGAACCCAGTTTCCTCAGCCTCACATCGTGGACTGAAGAGCAGACGCTCCCCAGGGAGCCATCAGGCCTTCAGGGCTGATTGGGACTGCTGAGACATCCAGCCACGTGGACTGAACAGCTACTGGTTTCTTCACCTGTGGGTCTGCAGACTGCTATTGTTGGACTGTTGTAAGCTACCCCAATAAACTCCCTTTTATTACAATCCATTCTGTCAACTCTGTTTTCTCTAGAGAACCCTGACTAATATACATAGATAAAACAAAATCATTTTGATTATATGTTATACTGATTGAATAGGGTGTGGCTCTTCATGCTTGCTACAAATATTGCTCAGTTGGTTCTCAAAATAGGACCTATCAACACTCCTTCCTCTGGGGAAGAGCTGAGGGGGAAGGTCAGTCCTGGTGGGATTAGCGACGTCTCCAGTGGATGAGATTAAGGAGGCCCCCTCTCTCTGTCTTTCTCTCTCTGTCTCTCGATGGCATGTATGGGGGATTCTATCTCTTATGCATACCTCCTATTCAATGGTAAGTACTTGGTTGGTTCCTAGTACTTGGGTTGGTTCCTGGCTTGATAGGTCCAAGGCATACCCCAGGACCAGGTGCCATTCTGCAGACTAAACTCCTGCTGGCAGTGGTAAAGTCTAGGCTTGCCCTGGGGAGGGAAGAAAGAAATCATTGACTTCATGTCTTCGTCACAGGCTAACTTTTAGCTGATGATCATGATAGCATGATTCAATTCCAACTTGTAATTGGTTCAGAATCCACACAGTCAACACCCATGATTACATTAGAGAACGGGTCATATCAGGTGGGTGTGGTTGAGGTAGTATTCTGTCTGGGTGGGGATAACTGGGGTCGCTATGTTCCAGATTGAGGAAGACATCTTATTCAAAAAACATAAAAAGTCAAGGGAAACAGAAAGTGAAATTTCTGTCACACTAATAAGTCAAACAGAATCTCATCCCTTGATCTGGCATTTGGATATGACAGTTATAAAAAGTATCACACCTTTCCATGAGCGGGTTCAAGAAAGCTCAGAACGTCAACGTGACTTGCTGGTGCACTGTAAAAACTCAATATGTGGAAGTCCTTTTTGTCATCCAGGTGTTCCTTTATCTGAGAATGATTTAGGAGTGCAAAACTTTCAGTAAGCACTGTTATATAATGTTTAAGTGATTCCATAATCTTGTCAAAAATTTTTTTACTGAATTGTTCATGATTCTAATTCTGTAAAATAGATAAGTCTGAGAGCCGGGTGTGGTATCACATGCCTTTAATCTCAGCACTCAGGAGGCAGAGGTAGGAGGATAGCTGTGAGTTCAAGGCTACCCTGAGACTACAGAGTGAATTTCAGGTCAGCCTGGGCTAGAGGGAGACCCTACTTTGAAAAATAAACAACAATAACAAAAAACTCACAATAAAACAAACTTTATAACTTACCCACCATGACTCAGGGAACTGAGCTGAAGAGGGGGCAGAAAAATCATAAGAACCATGGTGGAGGAGAATATCCAGAGACATCACCCCCCTCAGCAACAACACACAAAACGGGGGGGGGGGGAACCAGGCTACCTCATGAGCTAATCATAACCCCCAACCCCATGGACTGATCCAGTAAGCCCACCGAGAAGGACCCCCAGTGGGTTGGGGACAGGGAGGAGGGAAATGGGGTACCGCCATAAGATTGGCTCATACACTGTATCTAATTATCAATAATAAAGATTTTTAGAAAAAGACAAACCTGAGTGACAAAAATTTTAGGAGGAGTTAGGGAGATGGCTCAGTGGGCAAAGCAGATCTCAGCACCCATGTAAACACCAGGTGGGGAGGTGCATGGGTGCCATTCTGGGAGGAGGAGGAGCCCAGTGGATCCCGGGAGCACGCTGAGTAGCTACACTATAGGAGTTGGTGAGCTCTGAGTGTAGCCAGAGACCCCGTCTCAATACATAAGGTGCAGGGTAACTGAGGAGGTCACCCAACCCCATCAACCTCTGGCCTCCACACATCCACCTACCCGCACATATCTGACCAAAAGACACACACAGACACACCATACAATACGATAAATCAAATAAGATAAATGAAAGTAAATCAGAAATTTCAAAGGCATCTTCACTACCTTGTGGCGATCCCTTTGACCTTACCTGTCATCTCTTCATCTGTTTCTGAACTCGTTGTGGCAGAGAAGGCACTGGAGAGGCTTTGCCCAGGTGAAGACCAGGAGCTGAACAGTTTGTGTCATGTGAACACCTGCCCAGCGTGCCTCTGAACTCAGATCCGAGAGCATGACCTTAATCCTCACCCTCACCCCACTGATCCCCACTTGTGAGGCTGTGAAGCTGTCCTGTCCTACTGAGCACCCCCTCCAACCAGCCCTCGTAGTAGACGTGCCAACAGCAATGGCTGCTTCGGAAAAAGAGCTTGCATTTCATTGCTTTCTCTGAATCTTATGTCTTACCAAGAGAAAATTAGAATAAGTTTTCACTCATGAAAGATCTTCAGGCCACATCACCCCGCTTCTTGAAGACTTGTGCTCACTTTAAGTCTCCGTAAGATAATTGTGTGTGTGTGTGTGTGTGTGTGTGTGTGTAAATGTGTGCATTCACATGTCAGTGGGTGCACATTTGTGTGGAACCCAAAGCATAAGCTCAGGTGTCATTCCTCAAGTGCCATCCATCTACCTTATTTGAGACAGGGTCTCTCATTGGCCTGGAGCTCATCAATTAGACCAGACTGGCTGGCCAGTGAGCCTCAGGGACCCTCCTGTCGCGGCCTGCCTAGAATCAGGATTATAAATGCATGCCAGCAACCTGGCCTTTTTAACATGGGACCCACGGATTGAACTCAGGTCGCCATGCTTGCAAGATAAGCTCTTTACTGACTGAGCCATCGCCAAAGCCCTCCAGAAGATCATTTGCATATTAATTTCCTTGTTCCATTTTGAACATAGCAAAATGTGGACTATGTGGCCAAGGCAAGTGAATAACGGAAGCGAGAGAGAGATGGAGGGAGGGAGAGAGACTAAAGAAATTACCCTGTAGTTACAAGAACTATTAAGGATGGGCCAGCTCTGGGAACAGCTTCCAGCTGAGACTAGCTGGAGAGTTCTGGTCTTCCTTCCCCATCTGCCACTGAGTCCAACACCGTCACAAGAGACCCCTTCCCAGCCTCTCTGATGCTCCTCCAGGCTCACTGTTCAATCAGTTAACCTCAGGAGTATGTTCGTTGATAAAAACGGGCTCTTGGGAAGAATTTTCTAATTGTAGGGGGAGAGGTTCCAGATGCTGGGATTGGACAGAAGGTGCCATCAAAATGGTTTAGGAGGCTGTAGTTCTGGACTCATTTACTTTACTCGCTGCTTAGCAAAACTGCTGTGTGAGAGAAGAGTCCTTTTTTTTTTAAAAAAAATATTTTATTTATTCATTTTCAAGCAGAGAGAGAGAGAGAGAGAGAGAGAGAGAGAGAGAGAGAGAGAGAGAGAGAGAGAGAGAGTACACCAAGGCCACCACCTTGTGGGTCTGGCTTATGTGGGACCTGGGGAAATGAACCCAGGGCCTTAGGCACTAGAGGCAAGTGCCTTAACCGCTGAGCCATCTCTCCAGCCCAAGAGTCCTTTTTAATATATATATTTATTTATTTGTATGCAGAGAGGGAAAGAGAGAGACTGGGTGTGCCAGGCCTTAAGGGTTAGAAAACCAAGAAAAAACTGCATTTGTGATCCAGCACTCAGGAGGTGGAGGCAGAAAGAGGAGTTTAAAGCCACCTTGACTATGTTGTGAGTTTGAGGTAAGCCTGGGCTACATGAGAATCCCATCTCAAAAAAAAAAATAGAGCCAAGAAATGGTGATGTATTTGCATTCGATGCTATCCTGCACCTCCTGCTCTGATCCTGGTGGCTTCATTTCAGAACAGATTGTCCACTTGGGGCCTCTCATTATCTCCTGCACCTGCTCTGGAGTCTCCACGGGCCTCTACCAGGTGCCTTTGGGCTCCTGTCCATCTGTCAGTCTCTCTGGCCTCATTTTTGACAGTGTGACTCGGCTGAAGGCAGCCAACACAGAAGTCAGGCCTCCATCCGCCCTTGACCCACTCGGCCATCAGAGCCCAGGTGGAGGCATGTCTTTCACTTTGATGAGTATCACCGCGGCCACCCATCTACAGGTCCCTTTTCCCTGGGAAGAAAGAAAGGGACACTGAAGGCATCTGAGCATCTAAGAACCAGAGTCAGAAATGTAAGGACTGGTTTATACCTGTATGGTAGATGGAATACATGTCCCCCAATAGACTTGGGTGTTTTATTAAAATTGAGTTTTCAGCTTCAGCCCCTTAGCAGGCAGACTCACCTGGTATTCTCTCTCTCTCTCTGCTTAATAAAGAAAAAATATTTTAAAATCCTTTAAAAAATTAATCCAAGCATTTGTTTTGATTCTTGGGCCCCTATCTCATCACCACATGACCAGTCATTTCCAACAGCTCTATTTTTAAAAAAATATCTTTACTGTCAACAATCAGATACATTATATGAACAAATCTTGTGATAGTACCCCTCACTCCCCATCCCACTGGGACCTTCCTCAGTGGGCATATTGGATCTGTCCACGGGGTAGGGGGTTATGAATAGCACAAGAGGTAGCCAGTTTTTTTTTTAAACTTTTCCCCCTTAGTGTGTTTCCAACAGCTCTATTTAAAAAATATGTTTAATTTATTTATTTGCAATCAGAGAGACAGAGAAAGAGAGAGAATGGATGCGCCAGGGCCTCTAGCCACTGTAAACGAACTCCAGATGCATGCACCACTTTGTGCATCTGGCTTTACATAGGCACTGGGGAATCAAACCTGGGTCATTAGGCTTTGCAGGCAAGTGCCTTAACTGCTAGGCCATCTCTCCAGCCCTCTGCAGCTGTTTTGAATGTAGTGCTTTCTTAGCTCTCTTAGGAGAGAAGGAAAGTATTGAAGGTCTAAGATGTGTGTTCTTACTTTCAGGGTAACAATCTACTTAACCTATATCAAATAAGTTCTCGTACCCATCAAAAGATTCTACTATCTTTTATTTTAAAAACTCTTTACTGAGCTTTTCTTTCCAGATGGCGGTGACCACTAGGGAGCCTCAAAACCCACCACAGTGCTGAGAAGAAGGGACAGTGGAGTGTTCAGCACTGAGACATCTCCATCTCAGCCTCCAAGGCTCAGGGACC
Organism: Zapus hudsonius; assembly: GCA_004024765.1. NCBI lineage: Eukaryota > Metazoa > Chordata > Mammalia > Rodentia > Dipodidae > Zapus > Zapus hudsonius. Next base: position 30,094 of record PVHP010014349.1, on the reverse strand, counting down.
ATTGTGGAAGAGGTGAAGGAAAGAATGTAAGAGCCAAAGGGAGGGAAGGAGTGCTTATAATACCATCTTCCAGACACAAAGTGTCGTAGTCAGCCATGGCGCTGGGATGAATCTCCAAACAAGGCACGATTTGGGGAGGAAAGTATTTATTGAAGGAACATACCCAGGGGAAGTTAAGGAAAAAGGCTGGTCCCCTTTCATAGATCCAAGCAGAGACAGAGACAGAAGCCCACCACCAGCACCTCAAGCAAGCACACTCCCAACTAGCAAACAAGAGGAACTCCAGGCTTGAGCTCAGACTGCTTTTTGCATACGTAAAGCTAGAATTCCAGACCCACCCCAGAAACACCTTAGGGCTGAACCCTAGGATCTGGCCAAGGTGACACACCTCCTCCAGCCAGAACTGGCTGGAGACAATTTACAATTATAATAAACTTTTGAATCTATTGGGGGACATTATTCAAACTACTACACAGAGTGACCTTGATGTTCCCAACCTCACAGCGGCTGACGCTACCTACACAAGACCTGCATCATAGGAGGGAAGATGATGAAAGCAACATTGAAGGGAGAATGGTTAGGAAAAGAAGGGTTTCAGGGGAGAAGGAATTTAGGACAGGGAAAGGGGGAGGGAGGTGAGAGGGAAGGGGACTATGATCTTGATATATTGTCTATATGTACAGAGGTTGTCAATACAAAGTCAAAGCAACTTCATGGCCCCTGTAGCACACTAGAGTCCCTTTGCATTACCACCCATGGGTGACCTTTTATGCCCCTCCCTCAGCTTGCCTGCAGGCTGTGGTAAGCTGCAGGCTAGAAATGGTGCCTTCTGAAAATAGCAGTGAGAGACTGTTTCGATGGTCGTTAGGCAGAAGGACTGAAGCAAGGGATTCTCATTATTGCTGCTGCAAGGGACAGGCTTTGGAGTCCCTAACCTGCCTCCGGGAACAGGGACCTGTCACACGGAGCCAGCAGATGTCAGGTAGGCCCTCAGCACCCATGGCAGGTGGAAGTGGAGGATGTTGTAGAAGTTGACAGCTCATCCCAGGTCTGGTAATACAGACAGAAGGGAACAGACAACATAAATATTACATCTCGATTTCTGGTTGTAACAAGTGTTTGTAGGCACCATCTCTAATGTGCTATTATTATTTATCGTTAGCAGTGCTGAGGACTAAACCCAGTGTCTGGCTTGTGCTAAGAACCCTATCACTGAGCTACCTCCTCAGCCTTTGAGATTTTTTGAGTCAGTATCTTACCAGACAGCCAGACTGGCCCAGAACAAGCTATGTAATCCAGGCCAGCCTTAAACTCATTTTTTAAAAAAAATTTACTTACTTACTTATATTTTCAAGGAGAGAGAGTGAGGATGGGTACTTCAGGACCTCTTACCACTGCAAAGGAACTCCAGATGCACACGCCACCTGGTATATCTGGCTTTATGTGGGGACTGGGGAATCGAACCCAGGCCATCAGGCTTTGCTAGCAAGTACCTTTAACCACTCAGCCATCTCCCAAGACCCTAGCCTTGATTTTTCTTGATTTTCCTGTCTTTATCTCTCTGGTGCTGAGAATATAGGCATATGCCACCAAGTCCAACTAATGGTCTGAATTTGAAGGTCACATAAGAATGCCCTTTTCCTACATTTTGACAGTCTCTTTAAACCTTGATTTAGCTGGTATATGACAGTTACCTTCTTGTTGTTGGGGAAAATAGAGCCCAGCCAGAGGCAGCTGATGGGAGGAAAGGATTTATTTCTGCTTACAGTCTTGAGGGGAAGTTTTGTCATGGTGGGGAAGCATGACAGGTCTGAGCAAGAAGCCTGGATCACATCTCCGCACCACTGGGAAGGAAATCGTCTCAGGGTAAGTTCACAATCATCGCCCAGCAGGCTGGACTTATAAACCTCAAGGTCAGCCCCCAGGGACACAACTCCCCCAGCAAGGTCAGCCCCCAGGGACACACCTCCCAAAGGCCCCACAGCTTTTACAAAATGCCAACATCTGGTGACCAAGCATTGAGAACACATGAGCCAAGAAGAGAATTTCACATTCAAGCCATCACAGAGAATAAATTACAGCTTTGTCTTGAACAAGGCATTTCACCAACATCAGAAGGAGTCAGGGTCACCCAGTATTAGCTGAATAGATGTGTGAGCCTGAACACGCGGGACACAGAAGCTCTGCCTATTCCCAATGGTGAAATCTGAAATACTCAGCAATGGATTTGGGTATGACCCAAACCACCATGAATGAACGGTATAGTTCCACCTGTGTATTCTGTATCATTCTCTCTCTCTACCTCATTCATCTTAGCTTCCAGCATCCCTGCATTTTCACTGTGACCGTGAAAATGTCCTTGACCGTTTGGTCTTCAGCATTTTAAAATTTCCTAATGCATCTCTTCACTTAGACAACTCACGTAGTAACTCCTAGCTTTCTAGGCTGTAGACATTTGCTGGTCTTTAAGTAGAATTTTTTCATCACTAAATGAGGTATTAATTTTTCTTTTTAGGATCAGCCCAAATGGACCTAGGTCCTCTGTGTCGACCAATGGTAACTTGCATCCCACCCACTTCGATGCGTTTAGTCACGTGATAAGAGTAATTTCTCAGAAAAGTCATTTACTGATAAATTCTGCTTCCATTATTCATGGAGCTCTTATGGATTATAAGTGTCTCTTCAATGATGTAAAACTCCTTTTCTTCAGGAGCAAATATAAAACTTTAATTAAAATACACAAGGCAATAAGGTAAAATTCTAACCCCTTTTACATAGTCAATGAAAGGAAATTGGAAGACAGAAGCATAGTAGATTTTTAAAAATGGATCTTCTCAGTATGTTTTCAAAAATTTCATTATCTTCCAAAAATAAATTAGCTGAGATAATGCTTCTTCTTGTAGAATTTTCCAGTGCAGCAATTATTCTCTCAGTCAATAGTAAAATAATTTCATTAACTAAAGGAAATGTTGCATCTGCAAAAATAAATATGTGGCCTGCTAATGATCACATATCATCAAAAAATATTTATTTCTGTTTCATTTAATTCATGCATATCCATCTCATCTTAAGATGCATTGTGGATGGAGAGATATTTCTAATCTTATTGAATGAAGCTATGCCAGCAGCCAGCAAGTGGTATTTCAACTGTACGGACCTTCAGTTCTGAGCCTTCATTCTGCAGTATTGCAACGCACGCCACTTGAATCTTCAATTTCCTCTCCCTGCTCAGTTTCATAGTCAATTAAAATCTTTCTGTCGAGGATTTGAGCAATGCTTCTGAGATTTATTCTGTTATAAGACAATTGAAAGTATTGGATGGTAGTCAAATAATTCCTTTTGTGAAATTCTTTCTCTTCTTTTCAGGTTTCTTTCTCTTTCTCTTTCTCTCTCTCTCTCTCTTTCTTTTCTTTTTGGTTTTCAGGGTAGGGTCTCACTCTAGCCCAGGCTAACCTTAGCCTTGGAGAATGCTGCTTCTGGGTATCTTCCATTAATATCTTGGAGATTATCCAAACAATAATAATAATGTTATGAAACTCTTGTAGTCCTACTTTCCACTCATTTGATTATGGTTTACAATGAAATCCAAACATTTTTTCTTTTTTATGAGCCTATAATTATTTATTTGTAAGCAGAGAGACAGAGATAGAAGAGAGACAGAGAAATGGGCAAACCAGGGCCTCCAGGCACTGAAAACAAACTCTAGATGCATATGCCACTTTGTGCATCTGGTTTTATGTAGGTACTGGGGAATTGAACCCAGGTCATTTGGCTTTGCAGACAAGTGCCTTAACCTCTGAGCCATCTCTCCAGACCCCCAAACTTCTTAACATGGCTGTATTAGTTACTTTTTTATTGCTAGCAACAAAAACCTGACCAGAAGCAACTCATGGAAGGGAAAGGTCTAAGCAAGAAGTCTGGATCTCATCTCCGCACCACTGGGAAGAAAGTAGTCTCAGGGTAAGTTCACAACCATCACCCAGCTCACAGTTTCAAGGAAAAGTTTCATGGTGGGTGGGGAAAGACATGATGGCAGGAGCAGAGCTGGTCACATTGCCCTGTAGGAAGCAGAAGGTGAACAGGAAGTGAGTTCTGCCCCTGGTGACTCACTTCCTCCAGCAAGGCTCCACCTCCTAAAGGTTTCACAACCTTTCCAAACACCTCCACCAAGGGCTGGAGAGATGGCTCAGCGGTTAAGGCACTTGCCTCCAGTGCCTAAGGCCCTGGGTTCAATTCCCCAGGACCCACATAAGCCAGACCCAAACAGCTCCACCAGCTGGGGATCAAGTATTCACACACAAGAGCTTATGGAGGGCATTTTACATTTCAGCCACCATACATGCCATTCATTCATTCATTCATTCATTGGTGGTGCTGTTCCCCTGGATCTGCAGCTGGTGAGAGTCTAGAGTGTTGGTTTAAATGTCTTCCTTAGAGATACCTGCCCTGAGCACATCTCATGTGTCTGGAAATGGTTTGACATTCCACTTTCTCTTAACAATTCTTAGAATTTCTTCATTGCACTTGTCACAATTTTCCGTCTGCTATCCATTTAGGATCCACTCTCCATTTTCTTCCCATACTCCTGCAGGTAGTTTTAGTTTTATACTCTGCTGGGTCTCCATTGTATCAACACTTGCTATATCACTACACAGAAATGAATGAATGCTTGCTGAGTTCACATTGACCCAGGGGCTGGGGAGTTTGCTCTGGGGTTAAAGGCACTTTGCTTGCAAGCCTGCTGGCCTGAGTTCAATTCCCCAGAACTCATGGAAAGCTGGATACAAAGTGGTGCATGAATGTGTGACCCCACTCTGCCTCTAGAAGTGGGAGTTGGAGCCAAGAGACTATGGAAGCTTCTGGACCAGCCAGACTCACACACTGAGGGGCAAAAATAAGGGGTACATCGTCTTAAACAAGGCGGAAGGAGGGGACAAACACCCCGAGGTTGTTCTCAAACATATATATGTGCACCATAGTGCATGCACTCACACCACACAACCCAACACATACATTTAAATACACACACATACCAAAGAACAGTTGCTCAGGTGAAAAAAACACCTCATTTTTAAGCCCCCGTAAAACGTCATTGTAATTATCTTCAAATACCATACCATACCTATTAAATTACATGCACGATTAAAATGCTAATAAAACTATGAGAACCTAAAAGCACGAAGCGCAGGTTTTGCCAATGATGACAGAATGGACTGTTGGAGAGTCAAACAGCTTTCCCACCTGCTTCTCCTCTATTATCAGCCTGGGTTGCAGCCACACACGAGCAATTAGCTTAGACTATCAATAGTTCTGCTCCAACTTCCAATAAGTTCTTATGGCTTTCTGAACTTTCCCCCAGAATTTCCTTATGAAGTGTTTGGGTAATGGAGAGCAGATAATAATTTGATTTTTCAGAGGTCTCTTACTATGTGCTTGGCTTGGTGATGCTTATTAGAGCAGGAAGTCTGAGATGTCTGTGATGAGGAGGATTGACCCTGCTAAGGAATTAAGATTACTAATTTGTATTCATTGACATGCGGTAACAAGCCTGAAATACCCAGTTTATTGGTAACTCGGCCACATCTGTGTTAGCTGCTCAATGATCACTACGTCTAACTTCAGTGTGACAATGATAAGAAAATTAAATGCTGGCCATGTTTCTCCTAGCCTTGTGATTTGTTTAATTAATTGGTTGCCAGCCACATCAAATATGCTTTTGTTGTCCTAAGACTTCCGTAATGGGGACACTTATTTGATCACGGTTTACAATGAAATCCACACTTTTTTTTTTAATGAACGTATATTTATTTATTTGCCAGCAGAGAAACAGAGATAGAAGAGAGGAAGAGAGAATGAGCAAACCAGGGCCTCCAGGCACTGAAAACAAACTCCAGATGCATATGCCACTTTGTGCATCTAGCTTTATGTGGGTACTGGAGAATTGATCCCAGGTCATTTGGCTTTGCAGACAAGTGCCTTAACCTCTGAGCCATCTCTCCAGACCCCCAAACTTCTTAACATGGCTGTATTAGTTACTTTTTTATTGCTATAGACAAATAAATACCTGATCAGAAGCCACTCATGGAAGGGAAAGGCCTTAATTCAGCTCACAGTTTCAAGGAAAAGTTTCATGGTGGGTGGGGAAGACATGATCCAGGAGTGGAGCTGGTCCCATTGCCATGTAGGAAGACTCAGAATCCAAGAGGTAAATGGGACTCAAACTGCAATGACAGCATTATAGCTTCAACATGAATACATATGATTTGATGGATCCTTTGGGCATCAATGATCCTGAATGAGATATTAAAATAGTTCTGGGAAATCTATGAATCATATTATATTCATTAAATTGTACAGAAGAGTTGTTTTTCTCTTCTTGAGAAACTAGTGACTGTGGTAATTTGAATAAATGTCCCCCATAGATTCAAAAGTGTATTAAAGAATTGTCTTCAGCCTTCTGGCTGGAGGAAGTGTCACTTTGGCCTGGCCTCCTGGGGTCTGACCCTGAGGTATTTCTAAATCGGATGCAAAATTCTAGGGATACATATGCAAAACAGCATCTGGAACGTAAGCCTGGCGGTCCTGCTGTTTTGTGAGCTACAGTGTTACGGTGTGCTTGCTTGCTTGTTTCTGGAGGTGTTGTGCTGTCTCTGTCTCTGCTTGGATCTGTGAAAGGGGGCCAGCCTTTTTCCTTAACCTCCCCTGGGTCTGTTACTTCAATAAATACTTTCCTCCCCAAAATTATGCCTGGTTTGGAGATTCATCCCAGCAGCGTGTGGCTGTCTGTGACAGTGGCATTGTAAGTATTTTCACATTCAGAGGCATCTCATTGACCCGTATGTGTAAAGGGAGAGAGATGAGCCATTTTAACTAGTTATGAGAAGGTTGTCATAGGCCCAGGGAGGTAGAAAGACGGTGACAAAAACCGTGAGTGATACGGTGAAGGTCTGTGCCCACAGCAGGTCAGTATCCAAAGAGATTACCTATAAGTGAGGCAAATATGCTTCACATGTTTTGTTCACTAAGAGCTTTCCATGGCTAATTTGTGACCTATGCACCTCAGTCCTGCCACCTCTGAGCACCACCTGAACACTGCAGATCCATGGCTGTTTTCAAACTACAAACACAGCACCCAGGAGAGGCACAATGTGGCGGTTTGAATCTAAAATGTCACCCCTAGCCTCAAGTGTTTGTGGTTAAGACTCCTACTTAGTTCCCCAGTTGGTGGAGACTTTGGGAGGAGCCTTGCTGGAGGAGGTGTGTGGGACCTTGGGTAAACCTTGGGCTTGAGTAGTTCAGCCCACTGGGTATTCAGAGCTAGGGTGCTCTGTCTGTCTGTCTGTCTCTGCTGCTATTGTGTGCAGATGTGAGTCAGTTGCTATGCTTTCCCCACCACGATAAAGCTTCCCCTCGAAACTGTAAACCAGACATAGCGCCTTTCCTCCTGCTTGTTTTTTTATTTTTATTTATTTCTTTGCAAGCAGAGAGAGAGAGTGAGAATTAGAATGGACACCCCAAGGCTTCCAGCCACTGCAAATGAACTCCAGATGCATGCACCACTTTGTGCATCTGGCTTTACGTGGGTACTAAGGAATCGAATCGGGGTCATTAGGCTTTACAGGCAGGTGTCTTCACCACTGAGCCATATTTGAGTCAGTTGAGACCTGTTTGAGTTAGTTGAGGAACTAAGTGTTGTGAAACTCTTTTGAGGAGAGGTAAAATTAATAACTGTACCCCCTCACCTCCCCCAACAGCCCAAAGAATGACTCACTCAAGTTCATCTTGCTGAGTAAAACTGAGTTGACATGAGGTGGCTTACAGAGTGGAAGGTGACTCTGCAATGCCTATAGTCTTCACAGTTTTGCATCACTCCCAAGTAAACTTGAATGAGCCATTCACTCATTGATTGGGTCAAGATGAACTTGAATGAGGTATTCTCTAGGTGGCTGCTGCCGCCCCAGTCATGGGGCAAATGCTAATTTTGAAACTCCCTAAACATCAAATGCAACAAAGCCTCCTCATCTCATGACAGACAGGAAGGAGCCAGCCAAGTAGGAAAGGGGCCAAGGGCAAAACACAGCCTACAAGGACCTCCCTCCCTCCACTGAACTATGTTCCCCAGCCAGCCTTGACCTCCTGATGTTTCCAGAACCTCCCTAAACAGCATCCCCAGCTATGGATCAAGCACCTCACATGTGAGCTATGGGAGACATCAAATCACCGCAACATCTGTATACCAATGCTTAGATGTTTTGAAAATGATGATCAGGGGCTGGAGAGATGGCTCAGCGGTTAAGGTACTTGATCCAGTGTCTAAGGCCCCCGGTTCAATTCCCCAGTACCCACATATGCCAGACCCACAAGGTGGTGGTCCTGGTGTTCTCTCTCTCTCTCTCTCTCTCTCTCTCTCTCTCTCTCTCTCTCGTTCTGTATCTCTGCTTGAAAATGAATAAAGAAAATATAAAGAAAAAGAAAAAGAAAATGATGATCAGTTTACGTCTTAAACGAAGCTCTTTTTGTGTCAAAAGGTATTCCTGGGTATCACTTAGGTCTTCCCTTATCCACTCCCAAGTTGCATAAGTTCTTAGAAATCTTGCAGTCAGAGGACAATTTCAGTCCTCACCTCCCATTTCGTTTGAGGCAAAGTCTCTCATTGTTCATCACTGTGTTCACCAGGCTTCTGGGAGAATCTCCTGTCTCTATCTTCCATGGTATTACAGACCCACTACAGTGTCTGGCTTTTTGTGGGTGCTGGGGATCCTTACGCAACATGTGTATCCATTGAGCTGTTTCCCCAGCCTCCCCATGCAGATATCTTTAGGAGAGAGATGCTCTTAAATCCTACACTTTTAGGCCTAATGATGACCCAGAGGATCCCAGCAAATTCAACAGCAAACCAATCTGAAAATTAGGAAGCCAAGATGTTGACTTAACATTAAAACATCACAGCTCCATTTTCTGTCATTTCCCCCTAAAATTCTATGCTTAGGTTGGACAGGAGAGACTACTTTGTGATGATCACTGTTTGGTAGGCAACTCATCTTCAGCTAGCTGACCTTGACTCAGAAACTGAACTCTGTTCCCATTTTATAAATGAAGGAGCCGAGTCTCAGAGAGACTCTGCCACGGGCTGAAGCTAGGGGCTCTTCTACACACACACACACACACACACACACACACACACACACACACACACACACACACGGCACTGAGGTCTAGCGTGTATAAACACATGTGCCTGCATGCCTGTTTCCTTGGGTTTTCATTGACTCCCTTCCAGTCCAACCCATTATGGACATGAAGCCAAGATCTTAGAGCTCCTACATTCTCAACAGCCGTGGGAGATGCCCGTTCACAGCTGTGCCCTTTGTGGGCAGATGCTAGCAAAGCCCACAAGCTTTGGTGCCCCGGAGTGGACACAGCAATGGCCCTCGGCGGCAGCCTTGGTTCTGTGCCCATGTCACAGCTGAGCTCCTGAAACAGCCGGGCCAGCACTTCTGTCTGCTTCGGGGAAGTGGTGGCTCCATCAGCACAGGAGGTATCAGAGCAATTTGCAATTAGACGTTCTTATTTGCATTTTTCTTACTAAGAGCTGTTTAGAGTAGGACTTTAAGAGACGCTGGCTGCTGATTCTGGGAACAGGGCCACTTTCATCCCCAGAACTGGAGACAGAACGATTTGAGCAGACCGTCACCTGCACACTCGAGGGAGCAGACGCCCCAAAGCTCTCCCCAGCACAGATTCCACGCAAACTGTGTGGTTTTCTCCATATTTGCATATGGTGCGTGTGCCATGGTGCTCACGTGGAGGTCAACCTTGGGGGGACCTTCCACCTTCTTTCAGAGACAGGGTCTCCTGTTTGGCATCTGTGTGTCTATCTAGCTGGCCCACAAGCTTCCAGATACCCCAGCTCTGCCCCCAACCCCCACTGCCAGTTGTACCTGCACCAGCAGGCCTGTCAAGAAGTGCCTTTCACTGCTGAGTCATCTCCCCAGTCCCTTTCTTTTTTTGTGGGAGTGACATTTTACTGATTCCCAGGAATGTCCCCTCTAGCAGATATTGAACCCCTCTTTGTGTTGTCTGGATGGTCTTAGACAAAACCTTCAGCCTCTCTATGAAATAGAGTGAGACTTCTTTTAAAATATTTTTATTTATTTATTAGCCGAGAGAGAGAGAGAAAATATGAAAGACAGATGGAATGGGTGTGCCAGAGCCTCTTGCCACTGCAAAAGCATGTGTCACTTTGTGGATCTGGCTTTATGTGGGTATAGGAGAATCGAACCTAAGCCGTGAGGCTTTGCAAGCAAGTGCTTTTAATGCTGAGCCATCTTTCCAGCCCCTGGAGTGAGACTTCTGATCCTCACAGAACTTCTAAGTTTACGCTCCCGTGAATCAGGCCCATGGTGCACAGAGGCGATTAATAAGCATTTGTTGTCATCATGAATGAGAAGGAGGACGGAGGAACTATGAGAGCCAGAGCGAATCCGTGGGGAGCCAAGAGGCTTGACATTTTTGGGGATGTGGTGATTTGAATGTAAATGACCCTCTTAGCCTCAGGTATTTTTGATTAAGTGTCCTGCTTAGTCCCCAGCAGGCAGAGCCTTGCTGGAGAGGTGTGTCACTGGAACAGATCCTGAGTCTAGCCTACTGTGTTCTCAGAGCCAGCTTGAGTTCTGGCTGTTTACTCTCTACTGAGGATGTGTGATGAAGTGAGCCAGCTTCTCTGCCATGATGAAGTTTCCCTTTGAAACTGTAAGCCTGAGATAAACCCTTTCCTCCCATAACCCACTTCTGGTCTGGTCGGGTGCTTTGTCCCAGCAATGAGGAGGGAACTTATAACTGGGGAAATGTATTCAACAACAATGTCATTACCATATCTAGTTAGGAAAACACACAGTGAGGGTCTTGAGATTGTTGCAAAAGTTTAGATCTGGAATTTTCCCTTCATGTGAGTAAATGAAATAAGTGAGAACCTGTGGTTATTAATAAATGCTTCTAAATGTGCTGACTCAGCAAAATTGGAGATTAGTCAGTAGTTTTTTTTTTTTTTTTTTTGTGTGTGTGTGTGTGTGTGTGTGTGTGTGTTGGGGGGTTGGTTCTGGACTCCTGGTGATGGCACTGCTCACATTTGGGGTCAGATAATTCTGTTATGGGCGAATGTCTTATGCAATGTAGATGTTCACAGCTACCCTGGTTTGGTGGTTTGAATGTAAAGAGTCCTCCATAAACTCATGTTCTTGAATACTTGACTCTCAGTTGGGAGGTTTGGGGAGCCTTTAGGAGGTGGAACCTTGCTGGAGGACATGTGTCACTGGGGGTGGGTGTTGGGGTCCTACTGCCCAGCCCTGCTTGCTGGTCTCTAGTTCCTGTTGAGGCTGCCTGCTCCTGCTACGCTTTCCCTGTGGAGTCTTTGCTCTGGAACAGAACGCTGAAGTAAGTTCTTTCCTTCCCTAAACTGCTTCGGGTCCAGTCTTTTGTCAGCGCGACGAGAAAGTAACTGACCTACTTGGTCTCTATCCACGCTCAACTGTCCAATCAAAAATGTCTCCACAAAGGCCAAATATCAGCCCAAATTAAGAATTAATATTATATATTATAATTAATATCATCCCAAATTAAGAATCACCACTGTAGTGAATTTATCTGAGAATCACACAGCCCTGGGGAGCAGCTGCTAAGCCAGTTACAGCCTCGTCTGTTCAACGACAGGGGGAAAATGCATGAAATCAAATGAACCAGAAGCCAATGAAAGTCAGATTGGCCCTGCTTAGAGTCGAGGGTGAGTCATTTGGCTTGGGATAGTCTGCCAAGCATCAAGCTGGAGCCAGGCTGCCCAGGAGCTCCTTCCTGAGTGGGTCAAACAGAAACCTGCCCTTGTTTCAGAGGCAGGAATGAAACAGAAGCCATGGCTCTGCAGGGCTCTGGGGTCAAAGATGGCTCCAACTGGTCATCTCTCCCTCTCCTGGTCCAGTGCTTGCTCCTAACATCTGGTCCTGTTGACCTTGGCTGTGTGGCGGGGCTGTCCTTACACAGACAATATCCTTCTCTTGCCTTCTCAGAATTCCCCGCAAGCTCTGACATCTACTGAGCAGAGGTTCAGAAGCTCTACGTGGGAGTTATCCTCTGACTTCACGACTCCCCTCTTCCATGGCTTCTCTGCTCCAGATCCCTGGACAACGGAGGCATGTGACCTTTCACTCCCTCTCTTCACTTATTCCATAACGTTCATTGTAGCTGAATGTTTGAAAACCGATGACTCCCTCTGGTGCCCAAGTCTTCCCCAAAACTGGAATTTCAGAAGCCACTGCTAAGACATTGTTAGTGGTGCCCATCCCAAGGGAGGACAGTTGGAACATGAATCATCGATCAGAACCGAGGCTGAGAGAACAGGGCAAGTAGTCAATTTCCTTTCTAATTCAATAGCAGTAATAAATTTATCTCTAGTCTGAGAGAATGCCTGCTTTAAGAGTCAGTTTCTTTGGCTTGCTCTAGAGTATTAGAGACTTGGGGAGAATGAACTCTTTCTAAAGAGAGAGAGAGAGACAGAGACAGAGACAGAGAGAGACAGAGAGAGACAGAGACAAAGACAGAGAACAGCCCCAGATTTAGGATCCACCATGCCCCTACTGAAGTTGGGTGGCCACATGTCAAATTTAGCATTCTCTTGGTTCAGAGTTTTCAGTAATAGACCAAGAGAAGGGATTCAGGACAAGTTGTTCACTTAGAAGAAGGACCTGGGCAAGACGACAGAGCAGACAGCAGAGTTTATTAAGAAGCATGTGAGTGAGTGTCATGAGTAATTGGAGCTCAGTTCCAGGGGGAGCCTTGGAAACCAGCGTAGAGAGCTCTGACTTTTTTTTAGGAAGTATTGTGTTCATTCTTTTTTCTTAATATAAATACATACACACACATATATGCATATATGTACACACACATATACAGAAAGAGATAATGGGCAAGTCAGGGCCTTTACTGCTACAGACAGGAGCTGAACCAATACTGTTTTGTTTTATTTGAGACAGGGTCTTCTGTAGCCTCTATGGAACAGAGGAGTACCTTTTTATTTTTTTTAAAAAAATTATTTGTTTGCAAGGAGACAGACAGAGAGAGAATGTGTGCACCAGGGCCTCCAGGCACTGAAAATAAACTCCAGATGCCTGCTCTCCTTTGTGTGGGTTCTGGGGAATCGAACCTGGGTCATTGGAGGCAAGCATCTTAACTGCTGAGTCATCTCTCCAGCCACAGAGGAGGACCTTGAGCTCCTGATTGCCTGCCTCTGCCTCCTGACTATAGGCATGTGCCACTACACCTTTTTTTACGCAGTGGGAATCGAACCCAGGGCTTCATGCATGCTAGGCCAGAATTCTTACCAACTGAGCTACATCCCTGGCTCCAGGAATTGAACCTTTAAGTGGTGCTTTAAATACACTAGAACAAAACACCTCACATCTCATCTCCAGATCGAGACGTGTGCCTATGGTCACGTGGTCAGCCTCATTCCTCAGAGTCACACTGTCTTTGTCCCTTTCAACATCATCTGTCTCTTAGTACCACTGTGTCAGGGACTCTTGGACCACTGAGTGTGGCGAGTGTCTATTGACAGCAACCCTGTGCTTCCCCAGACACAGGGCTTCAGAGTTAACTCAGAACAAACAGCATTCACAATGCTTATGCACTAAGCTATTAATATTAATCATAACATTAATCTGGATGCCTTTCTAAAACATAGAATACAAAAATGTCCCCACCCATCCCTCCCACCCCCAAACAGTCCTTAGAAAGTACTAAGAAAGTCATTTTCCTTATTTTTTTTTTATTAAAAATTTGACGGGTTGGAGAGAATGATGGCTTAGTGATTAAAGAGGCTTGCTTGTAAAGCCTGCCAGCCCAGGTTCAATTCCCCAGGCATCCATGTAAAGGCAGATGGACATTTGTTTGCAGCAACAAGAGACCCTGCTGATCCCCCCCAACACACACAAATAAATAAATAAAATTTTGAGGGGCTGGAGAGATGGCTCAGTGGTTCAGGCCACTGCCTGCAAAGCCTAATGACCAGACTTGATTCCCAGTGTTCACGTAAAGCCAGATGCACAAAGTGGTGCATGCACCTGGAGTTCGTTTGCAGTGGCTGGAGGCCTTAGTTCACCCCTTCTTTCTCTCTCTATCTCTCTCTGCTTGCAAATAAATAAATGAATAAAATATAAAGATTTGAGACTTAGTAATCTGTTTTTTTTTGTTTTGTTTTGTTTTGAGATAGGGTCTACATAAGGCCATGCTGGCCTTGAACTCTCTATGTATCTCAGGCTCACCTCAAACTCCTGATCTTCCTGCCCCCAGTACCAAGTGCTGGGATTACAGATATGTGTCACCATCTCTAGGTGTGGGGAGATTCTAAACGTATGAACACCTGGCCCTACTCTAAATCAATTACACAAGAGTCTCCGGGGGTTGGAGCGGCATCGGAATATTTTAAAAATCCCCCAGATGATGGGAGTGTGCGGCTGGGGTTGGAAGAGCGGCTCAGAAGGATGACTCCCAAGGGTCCTCCTTTGTACGATGGTGAGCCATATCTGGGCTGCACTCTGGGGATTCATAACTCTATTGATCTGGGGAGGAGACCAGTTTTGTATTCCTAACAGGTTTCCGAGGGAGGCTGACATAATGTCTCTCTGGGGACTTGACTTTGAGGATAGTGCTACAGTCCTCCCTGTTTTACATAGATGTTAACTGAGGCTTGGCCACACCCAGCCAGAACGTACACTTGATCTGTGCCCTTCCATGTAGAGATCTCACCTGGTCAGGTGTTGAGAATAAGTGGTTAGTGAGTGTGTGGCTCTAAATGAGACATAGACATCGTCCCCTCTGGGGCTCAGGGAACTGGAGAAGATGGCAGAAAGAACGCAGGAGCAGCCAGGTGTGGTGGCGTACTCTCTAGTCTCAGGTGGTCTCAAACTCACACAAATCCTCCTGCCTCAGCCTCCCAAGTGCTGGGATTAAAGGTGTGTGACACCACGCCCAGTTCTGCCTAATCTTCTTAATGAAGGATCACTGATGTGTACAGAAACACCTCATTCAAGAGAAGTTGGAAGAAGAGGACCTCTGCTCACAAGGAAAGCTCTACTGGACTGGATCCAGGGCTCCGTGTGGCTCTAGGTGGCCAGGACTGTCCTGAGAAGGCACAGCGGGCTCCTGCTTCAGGAGACCTCAGGGTAGAGACCTCAGTGCCCTGGTGATGGAGGGGTTGATTTAAAGCTTTTGTAGGGCTGGGGAGATAGCTCAGTCAGTAAAGTGCTTGCTTTACACTTGTAAGGAGTTCAGTTTCCAAAATCTCTGTTTAAAAGAGCCGGGTGTGACGGCATAAGCTTGTAATCCCTTCACCAGAGACGTGGAAGCAGGAGGATCCCTGGGGCTCTCCGGCCAGTCAGTCTAGCCTGATGGGTGAACACCAGACCAAGAGAGAACCTGTCTCAGAAAAAGGGTGGATGTTGTTCCCCAGATGGCATCCGAGGTTGACCTCTGACCTTCACAAGCTGTCCACATCTATATGCTCACACCTGCATGCACACACACACACACACACACACGTGCACGTGCACTCAATACACACGTACACACTCATGAGAGAGAATGAAACAAAGAAAAGGAAAGAAAAACAGAACAAACCCCTTTGTAAAGGTCAGAGGTTAGAGCCAGGTGTGTAACAGATGCCTGTTAGCCCAGCAAACAGGAGGATGGTGAGTTCAAGGCCAGCTTGGGCTCATAAAAGACTATATCTTGAAAAAAATGCTGTGACTATTATTTTAAAGGTCAGAAGTTAACGCCAAATATTGCCTCATATATATAATTTTACTTGCCAATTAAAAACGAAATTAAATGTTTAATAAAGACATTAAACCCAGCAGCTTCATAAACAGATTGAGCACCAGCTCAATTTTTTGCTGACATTTTTAAAATTATTACTGCTGGGGTGAATTTCAAGACCTCATACCCAAGCGGATTGTGCTTTTAACTTTAATTGACTTTTCATCTAATTTCCAAGATTAAGGACCAAGGGAGGGCCTTCCAGGTTCTTAGAGGAGGTGGGCCCTCTGTATATGTATGTCTCTCCCCTAGGCCCTTCTCTGTGTGGCTTTCTTCTTACAAGGGTGGTCTTATTTTATTTCATTTTATTTTGTTTGGTTTTTTGAAGTAGAGTCTCACTCTAGTCCAAGCTCACCTGGAATTCACTATGTAGTCACAGGGTGGCCTTGAACTCACCACAATACCTCTGCCTCTTGAGTGTTGGAATTAAAGGTGAGCTACATCACGCCGGTTGAGGGTTGTCTTTTTATGAGATGAGGGTTATGAAACTGAGGCATGCTTCGATGAGATCATTCCCTAACTCCACATCCTCACCTCCTCCTTCTGCCTGCTTCAGGGGTCTATTTTTGAGGACTAAACTGACAAACTGAGAGTAGCTATAGGGAACTGTCTGGTGCAGATGCCATAGGTAGGGCTGGAGGTAGACACCCCATATATAAATATGGGGTGCTTTCATTCCTATAGGAGCCACACTGGGAAAAGATGTGGGTTCAGGGTCCTGGAGCATGAATTATATTATAGAGTCACACCTTCCCTGAGGCCAGGGAGCTCTCTGCACCCTGCATCAGTCATTGATGGGGAGATCTGTTGATGGATCCATTGATCAATGAGGTGGTCATAATACCTCAGGCATTCTAGAAATGGTACCCAGGAGGCAAGGTTTTGGACAAAGAAGCAGCCATCCAACACTCAGATCAGGTGGCCGACGTGGGCCAGATGGAGGGATGTAGAGGAACTTTACAGAAACAAGGAGCGTCTTCCCGGGTATCCATGGAAACAGTGCACTCAGGCAATACTAGATGCTTTCCTCCTATAGCTTTTCTTCATGGCCGCCCAGGGCCCTGACCGGGCTTTCCTTAGTCTCCGTAGTCACGCCTCTGCTGGGTGCTTCAGAGTGTTAGCAAAGTCTTCATCATCTCCGTATTGAGACCAACATCTCCTTGAGGGTTAGGGCTCTGATCCACTCATCAAGCTCCCCAGACTCAGAGCAGCACCAGGTACAAGCTGGAGCCCCAGAGTTTGTCAAACAGCTTCTCCACTCCTCCTGTCATGGTAGATCCAGGTGTCCCCCACAAACAAATGAATGTGTTCTGATAGATAGATCCTCAGCTGATGGCAGTTTGGGTTTTACAACCTCGCTGGAGCTGTGTTGTTGGGGGTGGACTTATGGGGTTATAAGCCAGCTTCCCCTTGCCAGTGTTTGGCACACCTTCCTGCCGCTATTTCCAGTGCTGAGGCGGAGGTGATGTCCACCCTCTGCTCATGCCATCGTTTTCCCTGCCAGGATGGAGTCTCCCCTGGAGTCCAAAAGCCAAATAAACCCATTCCTCCACAAGCCGCTTTTGCTTGGGTTCTTTCTGCGCAGCAACTAGCAAACTGACCGCAACACCTCCCTCCATGCCTTGCAGTGTAATCCCATCTGGGCTACTTTCAATAAAAACGACCTTGAAATTTTGATTTCGGGAGCTTGAAAGAAGTCTTCATGTGGTTGCAATTGTGGGAAAAAAATGAAGTAAAGACAGATGGTTCTCTCCAAGTACATGGGAATGCACAGAAGGTTTAGTTATTCTTGAACCCTTTTTGGTCCAAAGACCCACTTAGTGACTCTAATGCCAGAAGAAATATCTTATCCAGAAATAAGAAAGAGAACACGTCTCTTCAAGGTACTAACCAGCACATTCAGAGATAGAATCACACACGACCAAGGCTCTTTTGTCAGAAGATACAAAGGGCGTATAAGTTGGGATAGAAGTCCACCTGTAAGCCAGTTTCATTCTAGTGTTATTCTAACATTTGAGAATTGAGCTTTTGGGACTGGGAAGGTGGTTTGGTTGATGAAGCTTTTGTTGTGCAAGAGTGAGGACCTGAGTTCAGGTCTCCAGAACTCACATTAATGCTGAGTGTGGTGGTGACACGTGCCTGTCATCCAGCACTTAGGAGGCAGAAGTAGGAGATCCCTGGGACAAGCTTAGTTCAGTGAGAGACCCTTTCTCAATAAATAAGGTGTAGAGTGACTGAAGGAGACACCCAATGTCAACTTCTGGTCTCCCCCATACATGTGTTCAAGATGAATGGTTTTTAGGAAGTTGGGTATCACTCCTGCTGAGCTCATTCAGAAAGAGACAATATGATAAACACAGAACCTGGAAAATAACCGTCTGTGTCATGAGGAACAGTTAGCCATTTATAAGACCAAGGTCAAAAATCAAGAAAAGAGAACCAGTACACGTTAATCCTATGAGACATGTGACATCTTTGGAAGAAAATTAGTCCTTGAAGAAGGGCAAATTGGAGGCTGTGAGCAGAATTCTATTAAGAACAACTGTATCTTCTCCACCTCAGGGTCCTTCCACCTGCTGGCCAGTGGAAGCCCACATAGGAAGGCTGTCCATCAATACCCAGCCAGGGTCAGACTGTAATGTCTGGGGGAGGGAGTGAGGTCATGAAGGAAGCCATTGGAGGAGGTCCCATGCTACTGTGGGCAGCATCCTTCCATGGGCTGGGGTCCTGGGCTGTATAAAAGGAGAGAGCTGGCTGTTCATCACTCTGCCTCCTCACTGTAGATGAGTGTGACCAGTTGCCTCAAGCTCCTGCCACCACGCCTTCCCCACCATGATAGAGTGGAACCTTAAACTGTAAGCTAAAATAAATCCTTCCTTTCTTAAGTCATTTCTAGTCAGTTATTTTGTCCCAGCAATGAGGAAGTAACTAATACAATCCCCCAAGCAAATTATTAACATATTGAGGTGAATTCCTCCAACTTAGACGAAACATGCCATTTGTGAAAATATATTTTTCATTGCTTGGTGTGTATATATAGTATATATACATTATATATATATATACACCTGAATATATATGTATATACATGTATACCTATACATATACATACACACACAATGATTTGAACATGAATCCTTCCCTCTCTCCCACATAGGCTTATGTGTTTGAATATTTGGTCCCCAGCAGGTGGCACTTTGGGGAAGGTTATGGAGCCTTTAAGACGTGGTCACTGAGGGGAGGGGCTGAAGATATAGCTCAGCCCAGCTCCTGTCATCTCTCTACTTCCTGGTCCTCTGAGGTGTAAGCAAGGATGCTTCTACCACCTTCCTTTCCATCCCTCCTCTTTTATGGACATACATCATCTGAAACAAGGAGTGTGAATGAGTTCTTTTCCTCTACCAAGTATTTGGTCACAGCAAGAAGAAATATAACAATCAGTTGCCTGATTCTATGTAGTCTCTTCCCAACAAAACTACAAGGGATTTATTGTTGCATCTGTTTTATGAATCTGAACGTTGCATAATGAAATATCCATCCCCAAGATTCCCAACTTTAGGAGAGGAAGAGCAAGTCTCTGAACACAGGAATCCCTGTCTCTATAACTTAGATCTTTCACCAGACACTGTCTTTCTGTACTTTTCCTCAAAATTAGGCACCTGATTCCCAGTGCTGCCCACCTCTTGGCCCAGGATTAATTTTCCAGGATCTGATGTGCCTTTTATGGGTTTAGATGCCTGTTCAAACCTTCACTTAAATATATAGATTTTAAGTCCTTGAGTTTGGTTAGAGAGTTTTCTGGTTAGTGGCTTATTCTGTTTGTTTGGTTAGGTAGTTGTTCATTTAAACAACAAATAAATAAACCAATTATACATATGCAATACAAATCATGCATCAGTGTAAATTCAGAAACTTAGGTAAAGCTTATATGCTCTCTCATAAAACCGTCTGGAAACAGAATTTGGAGGGAATCATAGACTCAGATGAACTGTTGTGTGAAAGGTGATAGAGAGGATTCTGGTTAGGAATGTCCCCTCCTACACAGCAAGTGCACAGGGAATTCCCTCACTTGGGCACGTCACCCAGGTGGGCTTGGTAGTTGTGGTTGTTTGAATGAAATGTCCCCTGTGGTCTCCTGTGTATCGAACACTTGGGCCCCAGTTGTGGCAATTTAGGGAAGTTGAGGAGCCTTTGGGAGGCGGAGCCTTGCTGGAGGAGGTGTGTCAGTGGGGGAGGAGCTTGAGGTGTGTTAGTCCAGCCCTCTAGGTGTCCAGAGCCAGCTCACTCTTGCTGCTGCTATGTGACATTGTGAGCTTCCTGCTCATGCTGTGAAGACAATTAATTCCTCTTGAAATTATAAGATGAAATAAACCCTTTCCTCTCTGTCTCTCTCTCATCAGCGGCTTCTGGCTGGGTGTTTTATCCCAGCAATAAGAAGGTAGCTGCAATAGCAGCTATATCCCATTGGCCGTCAAAGGATAAATCCTGTTTTAAGGGGCTGTAACCCCAAAAAGTGGATATTTCATCCCTTTCCCTAGTAGTGATTCTTTCTGCTGCTTTGGCGTGCCCAATAAAAGAGGTCCAAGGAAGGATCTTACTTCTGTCTTTCTCACTCTGGCTCCATGAAGCTTTTCCTGTTTGTCTGCCTTTCTTGTTCCCATGTGAGCCTGGAACATCAAAATGCCAGGAGTCTCCATGTTAGGGTGGTCACACACCCTCCCCTGCTAGAGGTGTCTCAGGTGTCTTCAAACACTTGTGGAAGAGAGTCAAAATCATTCTAGAAGTTGACAGACTTATTTCAGTGTCGGTTTCCAGTGTGTTTCAAGGGAAATTTCAGGTTGACTTTGACCAAGATTTTAAGTCCTCACTTGCAGCAGGTTGTGTGTGTGTGTGTGTGTGTGTGTGTGTGTGTGTGTGTGTGTGTGTGTGTGTTGTCTGCCCCTCCCCTCACCTCCTCAGTGCATACCTACATCAGTTACCTTCTTGTTGCTGGGACTAAATACCTGGCCTGGAGCAGTTTAAGCAATGCTTCCAGTTTGAGGGTGCAGTCCATCACGGTGGGGAAGGCGAGGTGGCAGGAGCGTGAAGCAGAGATGGTCACATTCAGTCCCCAGTCAGGAAGCAGAGAATGGTGAATGCCAGTGGATGGAAGGGCACCACTCACGTTTAGGGTGGGCCTTCCTGCTTCCAATAACCTAAACAGGACCATTCATCACAGACATGCCCAGGGATGGGTTTCCATGGTCCCTGAATCCTATCAGGCTGATTAACCATATCAGTACCCGCCCACATCCAAATGGCAGTGTCTGTCATTGCTTTTTTTTTTCTTCTGGTTTCCAGAATCTACTTTTTCTAGCCCACATGCAGTGAGCCAAACACACTGGGGAATTAATACCCTGCCAGCAGTCTCTAGCCCAAGGCTGACTGCCAGGAACTGTAGGGCATTAGCCTGCTACGGCCACTTTGCCCCTCGCAGGATGAATCTGAGGTCTGAGTTCTGCACTGACCTCGGTACCCATGGTGGTCACTCGCTTAATGACACATCCTGTGTCCGTGGGTTATGCTGCTGAGAAGAATTTCAGGACAAGGCAGAATGAAGCTAAGATAGCAAGATAAGAGATAGTACTGATTCACATATATGTGTAGAATGGAGAGAGAGAGACAGAGAGAGAGAAGAGAGAGACTCTGACTGATTTAGAGAAAGGATAACACACACCCTAAATATGGGTGCGGATTGTTTTGAGAGGGAGAATTGCACCAGGATACCGTCATAATATGCAAACACACACATACATATATACATGTATACAAACATACATGCATACAATTTTATGGGTTTCGAACTTACATTGCTCAAAGGACATAATTTATAAGTTTTGAAGATTAAGCAAACTTTAAAATTTAAGCACAATATCTCTGGCTGGTTTCCTTATTTTTCTTATCTTTCCTCAGATAAAGCTGAAAAGCATTTTCCCCCAAATGTCAGTAGATTCTAACACGAAAGGAGCACATCATATAAGTAGCATCAGTTGTTCTGGTTTTCATGGCAATACTGACTCTCAGCACATCACATTGTAAAGATCTTGAAGGCGATATGCCTCTCAGCTGGGAAGGCTAAAGTCGGAATAAACAGAAGGAGTGTGGGAAGGCAAGAAAGCCAGTAATCTTACAGAGCATGTTCAACTCTCAGAAAATAACTCCGAAGCTGCAGGCTTTGCCACAATAGGAAATATTAGAGTTATTCCAGATTCCCATTAAACATAGCAGTAAATTCTCTAGACAAAGCTGGGATTACTTCCTGAGAAATGGCAAAATTTTCAGAAAATAAGAAAAAATTAAATATCATATTTGGCTATTCACTCTGATTTGAGAATTACAAACCAATCATAAACAAAATAGAAAAGATTAGAGGAAAGGGGCTGGAGAGATGGCTCTGTGGTAAAGCACTTGCCTGCAAAGCCCAACAACCTGGGTTCAATTCCCCAGTACGGACATAAAAGCCAGATGCACAAAGTGGTTCATGCATCTGGAGTTTGTTTACAGTGGCTGGAGACCCTGGTGTGCCCATTTTCTCTCTATGTCTCTCTTTATGTCTTTCTCTGCTTGCAAATAAATAAATAATTTTTTTAAAGAAGAAAGATTAAATGTGCCAGGGTGCAAACCTATATTCCTATTTCTCCAGCTGGTTTTGGTAAGTCAATAAGTCATATGACTTTTCTAAACCTACATTTTGTATTTTTCAACAGAAATGCTTATATTAAAAATATAGCTGGACACTCTTGGTAAACAAGTTAATAAGCAAACAAAACAAAAAATTTAAAGACATGTGTATTGGTTACTTTTCTTGTGGTTGTGACAAAATACCTGGCCCAAAAAAAAATCAAATTAAGGGAAGAAAAATTTATAATTTATTTATGTTTTTCTATTTGACACTATCATACATGTATATAATGTATTTTACCCCATTCCCCATCACTAGTCTGTCTTATTTTATCCCCCTTCCCTCCCACGAACACCCTTCTTCTTCCCCATTAATTCCCATCTTACTTTCGCTCCTTTTATTTTATTTTATTTTTGGTGCATGGAGTTAGGGTTGCATGATCATGGGTAGGAGGTTACTGACTGTGGAGTGGGCAACTGTAGCAATTCTCTTCTCATTGCTGACACAAAACACCTGACCAGAAGCAACTCATGGAAGAAAGGGTTTATTTCAGTTCACAGGTTTGAGGGAAAGGCTCATCATGGTGGGGAAAGCATAGAAGAGAGACAGCTAAGTCAACATATCTTGTCACATCAGCAGGGAGAAGGCAGCAAGAAAGAATTTGCTCTGAACAGCCAGTGAGGCTAGACTAATAAACCTCTTGCCCTACCCCCAGTGACACACCTCCTCCAGCAAGGCTCCACCTTCCAAATTTCCACCAGTTTGAGATTAAGTACGAGGTTGATAATACAAACCCACGCGGACACTCCACATCTAAACCACCACAGCAACATACCAGTGGCTACATCACTGATGACCCTGACCCCTCCCCACCACTCTCCCAGCAGGTGTGGGGTTTTATGAAACGTTCCCCCATCAAGAAGGATTTATTCTGATTCATGGTTTAAGAGGGAACAGTCCATCATGGTGGGAAAGTCATGATAGAGTTCATGACAGCAGGCGTGAGAGGCTGCCTCTCATGCTGCATCTGAAATCAGGAAGCAGAAAGAGACGAGTGCTGGTATCCAGCCAGTGTCGTCGTCAGCCACACAATGCTGGGATGAGTCTCCAAACCAGGCACAGTTGTGGGAGGGAAGGATTTATTGAAGCTACAGATCCAGGGGAAGTTCCATAATAGCGAAAGAGATGGCTCCCTTTTCACAGGTCCAAACACAGAGAGAAATCCGTCACCAGCACCACACACACAACAGAAAACAGGCAGGAGAAGGGAGAGATTTCATTTCCCTTTATATAGCCGTAGGGTGGGGGTTTGCAACTGTAAACCAGACTTGTTGGCTTCTTGAATCTCTGGAATTTCCTTCCTGCACTGCCCTCCCGGGAAGGGATGTTCATTTCTAGCTCCCCTGAGCTTCCTTATATCCTGCCCCCTACTGAGAGGCTGCCTTCCTGTGAGCATCCTCAGAGACCCACCAAGATTAATGGTCAAGTTGACAACAAAACTTAACCATCACAGCTAGCTTTCTCCTTTTTATTTAGTCTGGGACCCCAGCCCATAGGACGGTGCAACCCACAGTCAAGATGGAGGGAGGGAGTCTTCCCTTCTCAGTGAATCTTCTCTGGAAACACTCTCATGGACCCACCCAGAAGTATGTCTCATAAGTGAATATAAATCTATTCATGGTAACAATGAAGATTCACCGTCACAATATTTATTATTGATTAAATGAAACATCAAATATGTATCTGTTCACATGTATAAAAGACTTGCAACAGAACAGGTACATAAAGGACCTGGGTGGAGAGATGACGGAAATGTTGGTGACATGAAGGGACAGTTCTGATTGGGAGTCTTAGTATAATTTCCACTTTGTAATCATAGCTATGTTTATATGAATAAAAATAAAATTTTGTTGGGAAGAAGGGAGCATGGGTTCAGCAGGAGGGGAGGACAAGAGAAGATAATTGGGCTTAAATGTGCTAAAAATCACATCATTTGCAAGTATGAAATTATAAAAAATAAACTGATTAAAAAATAATATTTAGGGGCTGGAGAGATGGCTCAGCGGTTAAGGCACTTGCCTCCAGTGCCTAAGGCCCCTGGTTCAATTCCCCAGGACCCACATAAGCCAGACCCACAAGGTGGTGGCCCTGATGAGCTCTCTCTCTCTCTCTCTCTCTCTCTCTCTCTCTTTCTCTCTCTGTATCTCTCTACTTGAAAATGAATAAATAAAATATTAAAAAAAATAATAATATTTAAGCTGGGCATGGTGGTTCAAGCCTTTTAATCCCAGCACTCGGAAGGCAGAGGTAGAAGGATCATCACGAGTTTGAGGCCAGCCTGAGACTACATAGTGAATTCCAGGTCAGCCTAAGCTAGAGCGAAACCCTACCTTGAAAAACCAAAATTAATAATAATAACAAAATAAAATAAAATTTAGGGGCTGAGGAGATGAGTCTGTGGATAAAGCGCTTATCACTTAAGCATGAGAACATGAGTTCAGATCCCCAGCACCCACATGGTTAGCTGTTCTAGGTTCTTCAGACCAGTGAGCTGTCCTTCCAGTGAGAGACCTTGCCTCCGTAGATCAGACAGTGGTTGAGGAAGACACCGATGTCAACCTCTGGCCTCCATGCTCACACACATGAGCCCACATCTATACCCACTGCCCACTCCCACACATACACACCAATGAACTTGCGAGAGAAATTCTAAAAAGAATGCAGACAAAATCAAATGTATGCAACGGTACCCCAAATGGATAACAGAACTCAAGGTGAAAATTCAAAGAACTTACCCAGGTAATTCTCTGATACAGTCTTTCAGAATATGCTCACTAAGAGGGTGGGGTAAAACCCAAGAGTAAATATTGAACTATGTTCATCAGAGGGTTTGGGTGGTTCCCTTCTCCACAATGGTGTCAGGTCGCAATTCTAGGATGACTTTGGGTGTATATTCTGAGTTTTCACAAATAGGTAAACATACATTGAAATTGAAGGTATCAGCATGAACCCAAGGTGTTTATTTAATCTAGAGATCATTGGTGCTTGGTAGATGAATAAGTAAATGAAAACGAAAGCTTCTTCATGGGTACAGAGGTATCTTCTAGCTGTCTCCGTGGAGTTCCAAGGCTGTGATACAGTAGTAATGAGCATGCCTAACACCAGACCTGGGTTGCTAAAAAACATTATTATTTTTTAATATTTATTTATTTGAGAGAGGGGAGACAGAGAGAGGAGTGAGAGGGTGAGAGAGAGAGAAAGAGAGAGACAGAGAGAGACAGAGAGAGACAGAGAGAGACAGAGAGAGAAACAGAGAACTGCAAACAAATTCCAGACACATTGTACATCTGGGTATATATGGGTACTGAGGAATCAAACCTGGTCCATCAGGCTTTGCATGCAAGTGGCTTTAACTGCTGAGCCATCTCTCCAGCTCAAGAACCATTCTTTAATAACTGGAGAAATGGTCGGGATGAAATGCTGGAGCTAAGAGGAAGAATTCGAAGACAGACTGGGATGTGGTGGAAGGACCTGAGCGCTAAGCCGAGGAAACGAAGCAGGGAAAATATGGAACAACTGGAGTCCCAGGAGAAAGATGGCCATGCTAGATTAGAGTAGGCAATTATTATTATTATTATTATTATTATTATTATTATTATTATTATTATTATTATATCCCAGCACTTGGTAGGCAGAAGTACAAAGATCTCTGTAGTTCGAGGCCAGTTTGAAACTACAGAGTAACTTCCAGGTCAGCCTGGGCTAGAGTGAGACCCTATCTCCAAAAATCCACAAAACAAACAAACAAAAAACAAGGGAGATGTGTGTGTGTGTGTGTGTGAGAGAGAGAGAGAGAGAGAGAGAGAGAGAGAGAGATTAGAAAGCCAAACAACCTTTAGAATATGTGTAAGAATTGAATAAACAAAGCTCATTCAGTTATCCACAATGGCCTAGAGACCTTCATGGTCCCCAACAGAGCAGCTCAATAATGTGAAATTACACTTCTTTCAATCAATTGGATTGAATTCAATGCATTGTCAATTACAATTCCCAGTGACTTTCTTTTAACTTTGCAAATTCATTTTTTAACAGCTTCATTGACAAAAATATTACACATACAAAGTTTCCCTGTTTAAAGTGTCAATGTACATTTCTTCCATCATTTCAGAGAGGAAAACTTATACCCATTATTCCACTTCACTTCTTGACAATAGACTTTTGAGCTATAATTCCATGTCATAAAGTTCATCCTGTTGTAGTGTACGATCCATACACTCCAGTTTTTAGGATAATGACAGAGTTGCTGGAGATCCAGTGTCTAGTTCCAGAACATCCCTGACACCCTGGAAAGGAACCTGCACCACGGAAGTCACTCTGTGTGTCTTTGCTGTAACCCATGGCAACAGCTAAGTCTGGTTTTTGTCTATGGATTTTCCTGCTTTAGATACTTCATATAAACAGTTTTATACAGCACACAGCTCTTTGGAATCCAAAAGAAAACCATGAAAGACTTTGACCTGATATCAAAACAAAAGTAACAGTGTAGAGGTTTAGAAATAAGTAAGAGATGCCCAGGATCTACCTCTGGCTTCCACATGCATGTGAACACACATGCACCCCCTCACACACGTACCCCCACACACGAACATGCCTAGACACATACACCTCACAAAAAAGAAAACATCCAAATTGAGATGTCTCTACTAAACTGGATTATGACCCAAAGAATAAAACATTCATAAAGCCATGCTAATAGAAATAAAAAGAAGAGAGGAAACTCCTTTAAGAAGAATTCTGATTTTATGAACATAGACTTTTTTCTTCCTTCCTCAAAAGGGGGCTTGATATTTTAGTTGGGTTATACTACAGGAACAGAGCGGATAAAATATATTAAGAAGGGGATTTATTGAAGTAGTTTACAGCAGTCCAACAAGAGCAGTCTGCAGGCTTGAGTGTCGAGGAACCCAGTAGCTGCTCAGCCCAGGTGCCTGGAGGTCTCAGCAGTCCCAATCCAGCACTGAAGGCCTGGAAACTTCCTGGAGAGCCACTGGTCTGTCCACACTGGAAGGTTGAAGAAACTGGGTTTCAATCCTGGCAAAGGATGGCCGAAGAGGATAGTGAAGACACTCACCAGCAAGCAGCGCAGCCAGCCAGGAGGGGGAAAGAGACTGTTTCCTCTCAGAGCTTCCTTACATAAAACTCACCACCAGGAGGGCTGCCCACTCTTGGGGAAGGACTTCCTTCTTCAATTAATCCTTCCCGGAAGCAACCTCAGAGACCTACCCAAGAAGAATGTCTGTGGATTCCTAATCCGATCGAGTAGACAACAGAACTTAACCCTCACAGCAGGCTCATGTGGAAATGATGACTTCCCCCCAAGTGGAGAAACCAGAAGGATTATCTAAACCAAGTGACCCAGGTTTAGTTGTGTTGAGACACGTTTCCTGATTTGACTGGAAGGTATTTCACCTCTGTGGTGTTCTTCCCAAAAGTCCATGGTCTTGGGCCAGTTATGAGAATATAGCAGACAAACCCACATTGGGGACTGTCCTACAGTGGAGATCATGGTGATGTGGTTTCTGGGATGAAATCCTGAAACGGAGAAGGAACATTGTGGGAAAACTAAAGAAATCGAATCCGGTCTGTAATGTAGTGGGTAGTATTGTACTCCACCAAGGTTGAGTTCTGTTTTTGAGACAGGGTCTCATGCAGCCCAGACTGACCTCAAGCTCTCTACTTAGCTGAGGATGACCTTGAACTCCTGATCCTCCTGCCTCCACCCGTCGAATGATGAGACTACATCTAGCTATGGATGCAACTTGTTTACAAAGCTGTTTGAACCCTATCACCGTAGGATAAGAGCCTCTGTTCATCAGTTCATCAATTAAAAAGGGCTGCCAGAGAGATGGCTCAGTGGCTAAGGTGTTTGCTTACAAAGACTGAGGGTTCTGGGTTTGATTCCATAGTAAAGCCAGATGCACAAAGTACTGCATGTGTCTGGAGTTCATTTGCAGTGGTAAGAGGCCCTGGTGAACCCATTCTCTCTTCTCTCTCTCTCTGTATCTCTGTCTCTCTCAAATAAATAATATTTTAAAATTAAAAAAAATAAAACAGAATTAGAGAAACACCATCACTGTGCAAAAGATAGACAGACAATGGCACTAATAAAATAGTTGGTTTACAAAATCACAAATGATCTCAATGTCCATAAAAATGGAATTTAAATTAAGGATGCTAGTTATGATTATTTGAATGTGAAATGTCCCTTTTAGGATCATGTGCTTTGAACCTTTGGTCTACATATGGTAGCAATATGGGAGTGTGGAGGCTTGCTGGAGGAAGTGTGTCTCTGAGGCTGAGAAATGAGGTTTATTAGTCCAGCCCACTGGGTATTTGTTGTGGTCAGCTTTCTAGTTGCTGTGCAGAAAGAACCCAAACAAAAGTGGCTTATGGAGGAATGGGTTTATTTGGCTTATGGACTCAAGGGGAGATTCCATCCTGGCAGGGAAAACGATGGCATGAGCAGAGGGGTGGACATCACCCCTGCCACAGCACTGGAAATAGCAACAGGATGGTGTGCCAAATACTGGCAAGGGGAAGCTGGCTTATAACCCCCAAAAGCCCGCCCCCAACAACACAGCTCTAGCAAGGTTGTAATTCTCAAACTGCCATCAGCTGAGGATTGATCATTGAGAACACATTCATTTGTTTGTGGAGGATACCTGAATCAAACCATGGCAGTCCGCCCCTGGCCCCCACAAACTAATAATCTTACATGATGTAAATACAGTGTGTTCAGTTCAACTCTTAAGTCCCCACAGCTTTCAACTGAGCCATAATACCAAAAATAATGGTACAGAACATTCACACTGCAAAACATGAGGCACAGAAAAAATAGATTGAACCAATACAAGATTTAAAACAAGCAGGGTACCATCAATCTCTAACTCCAAGTTCAATGGTTCTAACCAATAACATGTCTCTTGGAGATTTGATTCCGCCCCTCCAGCCTGGCTACTCACAGTCCGGGTAAACTTCATCCGGTGCTGGCAGCTCGCCTTGGCACCCATCCATAGTCCTGGAATTCTTTGGGTCTCCATTGCAACCCACAGTTAATCCTCATGGCTTCATCAGGCTCCATGCAGGCAACCTTGCACACCTGCTTCACACGCCGATGGCCATTTTTCAAAAATAAAACTGTGTTGCAAATACAATGACCCTCTCTTCTTGCATTTGTTATACTCCACAGAACCAGGTGGGCTACCAACTTGTTAATCCAGGGGGGAACAAAGCATTCAGGCCCTTTACTTCAAAAGTCCACATTCTTCCTTTTGTTCTAATGCAGACCAGCTGGCCCAATCTCAATGGTTGTAATCTCTCAAACAATGCAGGTGAACGGGCAGCAGTTTCGACCCAAAGATCTTCTTTCTGTGCCATCTCCATCTGCTCACACCAGTCCATCTTTACGTAAAACAACCCTGCACAGGTTCCCAGGACACAGGCAGACAAAACACAGCAAGCCTCGCACGCAAACTGCTTCTGGCACAGTCCTGACCAAGTTCTTTCTCCCCC
>PVHP010014348.1:0-39273 GCA_004024765.1 Zapus hudsonius | reverse complement strand
TTGTCCATAAAGAGTTACATTTAATGGGCAAACAACAAGTTGTTATCCCCAGTTCCCTAATGCCCCTCTTCCCCATCCCCAATCAGCTGGATATCCTCCTCCGTGGGCAGTCTGGATCAGTCCTTGGGGCAGGGCACCATGGATAGCCTAGGAGTCAGCCAGGTTCCGTCGGCTGTAGTATGTTGTTACTGAGGGGGTGCCATGTCTCTAGATATTCTCCCCCACCAAGGCTCCTACAATCTTTCCACCCCCTCTTCCGCTCAGTTCCCTGAGTTGTGGTGGGTGAGTATTAAGGCTGCTTTATTGTTGAGAACTTAGGGGTCTCTGTACTTCTGTTTTAGGTTGTGTTGAAAATCATTGGTGTCTGTCTCACTGGGTTATCCTGTGTTGACTGATTGGCTGTGGCTATGGGTCACTTGTTCATCAAGATCTATTTTTAAAACAACACAAAATCTATTCTTAAACAGTAATATCTGCTGCCACTAATACTCAAAGAACACAGAGGAGTAGGTTAGTACTTTGAATAACACCACCATTATTTTGTTAAGGAATAGAGCTTCCTAAGGTTACAACAGCATTCACTGGAAATCATTTTGGTATCCGTGTCCCATTTCTAGAATGTTCCTCTCACAGAAGAAAGTAAACAGAGAAGAGTTCTAAACTCAGACTAGGTTTATGCAGCATTGTTTAGCAGTGGTGAGTTCTGGCTTACATACCTGCTAATTCTCTATGTTTTGAATGGCCTGTTACATGTCTATTGCTCACAAGACAATATCTAGGTTCTTATCATCAGTGGTTACACTTTTACTAGGACTATTACAAACTCTGAATTTATATCATTTGCAGTTATGTTTTTAGTTAAGAGATCTATAACCAAGAGTTACATGAATGAATGACCAAAATAGGCAATTCTAGAAAAAGCATCAAGTCTGCTGTGACCACTGGCTTTGTCTGTGATTGTCAGAAGGGAAGAGTCTACCAATATGAGGTCAGAAACTGCTCCCTCCCAAGCCTCATAAAGAAACTGACCACTCGTGTCCCAAGGGATAGAGCTTAGGGACAGCTTTAACAAGTATGTGTGGTAAGAACTCAACCTGAATTCACATGAAATCTGTGCCCATGATAAGAGCTTGCTACATCTGGAAAAACAGAGAAGGGACCATTATTTTCTGGGGTCAGAGAAGGAGCAGTGAGGTAGGTGCTGTTGTGCATCGGAGCTGTGTCTGAGCTGGCAGAGCTTACTGCTGAAGTGGGTACCGGTTCATCTGACCACAAACGCTGTGCCCAGAGTGAAAGCTCAGAGCTGGTTCTGCTCCTGCCTGTCACTGGGATTTCCACAACCCCCATGGAGTTGGACAGGAACCTATATTACCTTTGCAGGTCTCTATGTTGTTTCTTTGCTTGCATTCTTGTGTTAGCTAACATATTAACCACGCTGCAGATGCCCCCCCCCCCACCACCAAATGCAAATCAAATCACTGAGGCAAAAGTTCCCTTTTACAGTCTATTAACTGCTTTTCTCATCAGTCTGACACAATACTGGACAGAAACAGCTTAAGGGAGGAGAGTTTTATTTTGGCTCACAGTCTAGGGGATACAGGCTGTCATGGGGGGAAAAACATGGCACCTGGAGTGGTTTTTGTGATTGGAAGGGTTTTCAGGGACTTTTGCTCACAGCACCCATAAGGCAGCAGAGAGAGAGGAGATCAGAAGGAGAGCTAAGCTATAACCCTCATGGCCCACTCCTACTGGCCCAGGTTCTGTGTCCTAAAACAGCTCTGCCTGATGAAACCAAGTGTTCAGGTACATGGTCCTGTGGGAAACCTTTTACACCCAAACCAAAATACCCAGAACAACTTGTTTACACATTTAACTTGAGAAGTAGATAGGATAATTATTTCTGCATTATCGATGAAAAGCTGTGTCACGGCTGTTATTTACCCACAGCTACAAAGGTAGGATTTGAACCTGGGCAGTTACCACTATTTTCCAACCCTCTCTGAGTATACATATCATATGCATTTCTACCAATGTCAGGATGCCACAGCTGGTTTGGTGCAATGTGTAAGAGCATGACACTGTGTCAAGCTTCCTGACTAGTTCAAATCTGGACTCTGTCTCTCATCCACAGTGGGAGAAATCAGTTATTTACATGCATATTTTTAGTTTCCTCATTCAACAGAATGATGACAATAGAATTTACCTCTTGGGTTCAGAGCAAGCAACAACCCAATGAGTAGACAGCACTTAGAATAAGTCCCTGGTATATAGCAATTCTATGTACATTTTATAGTTCCCCAAATGTGCCCACGAAAATGTGTTCCTTCTGCCTAGACTACAGTTTTACCTGGCCATCTCCCTTTACCCATCCGTCAGGATTCAGCTGAGACACTGGACCTGCTGCAGGCCATCCTGATGGCTTTAGACAGGATAAGCACTGTCCTCCATCTCCATGATGTATGCCCAGAGCTCCTGCGTCTTCTTGACAGCAAGTATCATGCAGGCCACTGCTTTCTCTGTAAGTCTATGACCTCCATCAGGGTAGAGAAGGGTCCACAGTGTAGCACCCACTGCATTCATACCTCTGCCCAAGGCTGAACCAGGGGTTCAATAAATACCCCAGGATACATACATGGAGATTTCAGGACAAAACCATTTTAATCTGTTCTGGATATCTGGGGTGGATGGCACCTACATGGTGCTATTCCTGTCTGGTCTTAGAGATAGTTACATAGGAGATTCTTTGTCAGAGATGGTTGGAGGCATCTTTTGACACACAGGTCAGTGCTGCAAGACTGAAAGGTGATGTGTCCTGCTCATGTACATATGGAAAGGTCATGATGCCCTAAATTTGTGAGCTAGAAGGAAACAAAGATCAGGAAGAAGAAATACTTTTACTTTGAAGGTGAGAAAATGGGTCAATTAACTTCCAGGGGTCTTTAACTCATTATTGACAAAACAAACTTCAGAGATGAGTGATCTTTTGACTCTACAAACACATGTTATGATACTTTTCTGCCTTAGTAAAAAAAAATAAGAGAATGGGAAAATAGCTATTTTATGATCAGTGTTTACAGAAGGTTGTGGTAATTGTATTCAGTTGAGACTCTTGAAATGTCTCAATGTCACCTGAAAATAGGGACCATTTTTCATTCTGCTTACTGAAGGACTAGCTCTCACAGGTGATTTCCACACTGCTTGCGTGTAATCAGGCAGTCACATTTGAGCAGAAATTAATGCTCAACTGAGCAGAGCTGCTCCAGTACATTCTGAATCTTTCCACAGTGTTACCACTTGGGGGAAATATTAGGAAACAGATTGCCTATGGGTCCAAATAAAGGAAGAATAATATCATTGTCTTGGGAAATCAGGCCTGAGAATTCCAGAGGAGTCACTCCATGCTGTGGAAATTGTGAGCTGATATTTATGACCAAGTTGAGACAATGAAGGTCATGGATACATACTTTCCTTGCCCCCACTTTTTTCTGTTATCAACCCTATTCATCTTCCTATTCCCTTGAATAAGCTGGCTCACTTGTATGGATGGGAGATGAACCGGGTAAGATGTTTCTAATACATGTAGAGAATATCAACTGTCCAGACTTTGATGGACAGCCCTGTAATGTGAAGTGACTAAGCAGATTGGACCCCTGGCCTGGGTGAAATGAAGCAATTCAACAAAGAGCTGTGTATTTCCTCATAGACAGAGGCACCCAACAGATACACAGCAAATGAAAAGGAGTGATTAGTTGACAATTTGAAGAGACGGTCAAGGGCATGACAAAAGATAATGTCTATTATGAAGTTAGTCAAGTGTTTTGGTAACTTAAGAGAAAAATGCATTTTGAACATAAAGAGGGGGGCAACCTTGATGCCTCCTGTGCTACCCATAACCCCTTGCCACATGGATTGAGCCAGCGTGCCCACCGAGGAGGATACCCAGTGGATTGGGGACAGGGAGGAGGGAAATGGGAATATGAGCACAATATTTGCTCAATCAATGTATCTAATTTTGGACAGTAAAGATAAAATTTTAAAAAAATGCATTTTGGGATGGCTGAACAGGCAGAAGGTTGGGATGGGAAAAAACCAAAACAAAATATGGACAGAAGACTTGAGGCTTGATGGACAGCAGGGCTGTGGTGAGAGAATTTAGAGCCCACAGAAGAATAGCACGAGGCACAAGTGATGATGGGTCTGCAGGGTGACAATGAGTGACTGTTCCTTCGATAAGTACTGACAAGGCCAAGATAACTCCCACATTCATAAAATCTAATTTAACCTATAACTCTGATGTAAATAAAGGATGTGGTTTCACTGATACATCTAAAACTAGTTTCCTCCAAGTCTCCATCCTCAGCATTGCAAGATAAAGAGGGCTTTTTGTTCAGCCTGCTCACAACTTACTTCAGAATGATTCTCTCAGGGAGCAAGACACCACCTCTAGGTTTCCCTGAGGAAAGATGAGGTCCAGAGGCCTCATATCCTGAGATGGGGAGAAAATGGCCGTTCTTGGGCACAACCTGCTGTGGAGGTTACATACAGTGTTTGCTTGGCTGCTGACAGTCAGGGTTGGGTTGCGGGCATGTGCAACCATGGACTGACTTTTCTCTCTAAGCCAGGTCAGAGGCTGGTGTTCTGAAGTCAATCAGTCTTACCTTTGCTTCTGTAGATGAAGAGTCCCCAAGCCTTTGGACCGTGCACCATCCAGCTTACCTTGTCCACCCATGCATTTTATGTGGTCATCTCTCCATGCCCAAAGAACTGATAGTGGATCTCAACTCCATAGATAGAAACTCAGCAACTGAGGGCAGCTTGGGGTAGTTAACCTGTGGCAGCTATGACCCAGGTGTAGCTGTGTCACAGTGGGCTGGAGTACAGGGTGCAGTGAGATGACTTCCTTTTTAAGTTGGACATAGGAAGCACATCAAGGTGCTGTTTGCGTTACTTGCCTACCTGTTCACTTTCACTTCTGTACCCCACCTTTCCTCTTCTGAAACAAAGCTCACAGAAAGGAAGTAGGTCTACTGAACTCTGCACCCATCTCCTTCTACCATTCTAGTGCAGAGAAATGACTGGTACATTTTTCTTTTGGCTTTCTGAGTATCATAAAGGTCTTTGAACTAGTTGTATAAAACATCTGTTTCTCTGTTGGGAAACGTGAGGTAGCACCTGGTTCTCCTTTCTTAAAAAATTAAACTCCACCTGTTTCCCTACAGATCCCCAGGGTTAGAGTCTCACAGGCTGGTGGGCTCATCCTTTTGAGCAACTAGTCTGATGCGAAGGACCAAATTCATGTGTTGGAAACTTGTCCCCCAATGTGACAGTGTTGGGAGGTGGAGCCTTTTGAGAGGTATGTCAGGCACAAAGGCTCCGCCATCATGGAATGGAATAATGATGCTGTCTTTCAAAGGAGACTGGAAGAGGGAGGACACCCCTTTGCCATTCAGAGTCCACCGATTGAAGACATACTGTTCCTCCCTTCTGGAGGATACAGTCTTCAAGGTGCCATGTTGGAGACAGAGACTGGACCCTCACTAGAAGCTCATGGCTTAGAAGGTCGTAGACTTTAGAGGGAAGTGGCTACTGTTCTTTGGCTAAATGTTGACATTATATCCATCCAAATCCTTCTAAATATACATGTTTATGCCTGTTGATTAATTCTGTTCTCACTTTTGGTTAGAGAAACTTTACAGATGGTGGCATATACCTTGGAGACCCCAGATGCATTAAGATGATGAGAAGAAGAGAAAGTCCAGTGCTTAGCAATGGAACAATCATCTCTATCACACCCATTAGAGCTCAGGAGACATTGCATAAGAAGAGGCTGAATAAACATGAGAGCTGCTTTCATTGCTAGCCAGAGAAGCTTCTCTTTGGATATGGCCATAGACACTGAAAAGACTCCAAACTCATCACAGCTGAAAACACAATGCTGTCGAGAACTCAATACTAAATAAGAAATCTATCATATTGCCAAAGGCTCAGAGAGCATTACAGAGGAGGGGGTGGAAAGAAGATAAGAGTCACAGGGTGGGAAGGAGTACTTTTGGGCACTATCCTCTCGATATGAACTGACTGATGCATTCATGACCCCACAGTGGTCACGGACACTCCAACAAGACCAGCACAGCTCTGAGCCCATCAATATTTTGACATAGAGGATGAATGAGGGAGAACAAAAGTAATGAGACAACCAGAGAGGAAGGACTACCTAAAAAAAGGATGGTCCTCAGAATGGGGACAGGAACAAGGGGACGAAGAACGATAATGGGATGGGAATACGGTCAAACTTCAGTATGTTCGTATGTTGAAGTTCTTGGGGATGGAGAGACGGCTCAGCGGATAAGGCACTTGCCTACAAAGCCTAGTTACCTGGGTTCTATTCCCCAGTACCCACACAAAATAGCACATGTATCTGCAGTTCCTTTGCAGTGGCTTGAGGACCTGGGGCACTCCTTCTCTCTGGCTTTCTTTTCTCTATCTCTCTGCTTATAAATAAATAAAGATATATTTTAAAAGTTCTCAGTAAAAAAGAAAAAAAACCTTCTGGCACATGGATTGTGGCTTTCCAGGCTATAGAACTGCGAGGAAACAAGATTTCTAATCTTCATAGGTTAGTTTCTGTTACTCTGCTACTGCAGAATCCTAGCTAATGTGTGAATTAGTAAACAAATACTGAATATTCTCCCCATTCACATGCCTTCTACTCCAGATAGTCAGCACTCCTCAAAGAAGTAGATGCCTTGGAAAAACTGGATCAAAGATATTTTATGATACTCAGAAAACTGGAAGAAATATGCACAAGACATGTCTCTGCATTAGGTTCTTGATGAGGAGAAAGAATTAAGGTGAAGGATGAGGAAGTCAACGTTGGTTGAGCAGCATCCATAGGACAGGTACTTGGAGTCCTTTCAAAACTCACAACTCTCTGGAAGATAATCTCCAACCCACTCATTTTATACAGGAGTCATGTATACAGCACATTGATAGACCAGCAATTTGCAGAATCAGGATTTGAACCTTAGTATGTAGAGAGAAAAACTGTGTGTACACTGTGAATGATGTAGCCCTGCATTGTGTTGGCTGTGACACAGCATCAGGGCAGGAGGCTCCAACATTGTACACATCAGTGTACAGGAAATGAGCTGCTACTTAAATAATGTGTCACACCACTTATTTGTGTCTTGAATTCTAATTTAAGATATAAAAATGATATGAGAAGCCCTGCATCTGAGAATCAATGAGTCTGGTGAGTACGGCTTTGAGGAAGATTGTCTGAGAAGTAGTGTGCAGTCTAGATGAAAACAAAATGGCAAAGGCACAGAGAACAGGAAAAGGGTGTTTCAGCAATCGAGCCCAGGTAAAGACAGACTTGTGAAATGGAAAGAAAAGGCAAACCTCTAGGAAGCCCACAGCAGAGGAACAGAAGCGAGCAGGAGCAACTTGGAGCTAGGTTTGTAACGGAAAGAAGAATTAGATTTTGATGAGCCAGCAGTCCTGAAGACTGGGGAATAGTAGTAATTAGGCAGAGAGGACGAAGGATAAGTTCTGGCTTGAACATATCAACATTACAAAAGAAGACATATCCTCATGAAGCATGGGGTTGGTGGGAATTGCTGTGGAAGCAGATCAAGGCTGACTCCTTAGAGACAAGAGCTTAAAGGGTGATGCTGGAATGAGCAGCACGGAGAGATGGAACCTGCGCCCAGGATGCACATCTGGGTCTGTGCTTCTGGGTGCCTCATCCTGAGACAGCAATCAAGGAAAGAGCTAGCTGCTGGTAGAAATGAGTTTCCTTCTCACTTTCCACCACAGCTGAGATGCCAGCCGACCTGTCAGAATGAAGAAGGGCTGCAGCAAGTGCACAGGAGGAGATCTCACCGGGAGTCCAAATGGTTACGCATGGGAAAAGGGATATGGGGGAAGTTCCTTTTGAAAGCTATATTTAGTGAAAACTAACCAATGCTACCCACCAACGTGAAGGGTGCTAATTTAAGACTTACAGGTGAAAGGGGCTACGGCGTCCATCATGAACCTGTCTTGATTTCAAATCAAGTGTCAATCTAGCAGGCAAAGAAATGGCTTAAGTTTCAGTCCTTTTGCCTCCATATAACTACTGAGTCCTAATGCCACAGTGCTTTTGACAGTTATAATTGTTCTCACCACTTCACATGATGCATCCAATTAATTAAATGTCCAAAATGATAAAAAAAAATTGAAAGCTATTATTTTGGCTAATGAATGATTTTTTTCTGGATTTTTTTATATATACAAATTAATTTTATTTCTTCTGCTGTAAATCCAATTTGTTGCTTCATGCTGTCAGACAGAAGCCTGTCACTGGACAGTCAGATACTCTCCTGCCAGTGTGACCCCACTCACTGACACCTGCATCTATACTGTCCAGCCTGAGCCACTGGCTGCATACAGCTGTCAAGTGCCCGATACAAGGCCAATCCAAATGGAATGTATTTTAGTGTAAATTATACACTGTACATTGAAATTTAGGATTAAAACAGGATTGAAAGTGTCTTCTGAGGGCTGGAGAGATAGCTCAACAGTTAAGGCACTTCCCTGCAAAGCCTAGTTACCTAGTACCAATGTAAAGACAGATGCACAAAGTGGCACATGCATCTGGAATCTGTTTCCAGTGGCTGGAGGCCTTGGCATGTCTATTCTTTCTGTCTTTTTCTTTTCTCTCTATCTCTGTTTGTAAATAAATACATAAAATATTTTTAAAAATCTTATGAATAATTTCTACATTGATTATATATTTTGGATAGATTGACTTAAAGTACAATAGTCAGTAATTTTTTCCCATTTCATTTTACTTTTAAAAATGTGATTAGTAGGGCTGGAGAGATGGCTCAGTGGTTAAGGCACTTGCCTCCAGTGCTTAAGGCCCCGGGTTCAATTCCCCAGTACCCACATATGCCAGACCCACAAGGTGGCGGCCCTGGTGCTCTCTCTCTCTCTCTCTCTCGCTTGGAAATGAATAAATAAAATATTAAAAAAATGTGATTAGTAGAAAAATATAGATTACAAATATGGCTTGAAGCTGTGACATTTCTTGTGTATAGTACTGGTCAATATACTCAGGTTCTGTGTCAAACTTTATGAGTCATATTTATTTCAATTAACCGGCATTTATTACATGAGACACATTCTACAAGAGGTGCTTATAACATGAAGATATAATGGGACTGCTGACTCCTGAGAGCCCCCAGTTAATGGTTGAGAAATATCTAAAAAGCAATTAAATTATTATGTATGAAATGCTACTAAAGATCAGGAATGAAGCACTGTGGAATCTTGAAAAGTTGCTTCTTTTCTGAAAGAATGAAGACACACGGTCTACTTATTTGTCGAGGGGGATGTTTAAGAGCACCTGGCAGAAGGCACTGTGGGTGTGAAGACACAGAAAAGAGAAGTGAGTGTAGTTGAGAAAGGCTGGAACATGCTGCCAGCTGATAAGACCTCAGAACATCAGCTGCTGTGCTATGAAGCATATCATGTATCTCATCCAGGAGAGAGTCATATTCATATTTCATAAGCACCACCGAAGAGACACTGTAGAGGTGTGTTGAGGACAGGTGAAGACAGAGATGGTAGCTATGTGAAAGCTCCTGAGGTGATCACAATATAGACTTGATCACAGGGCATAGAGTGGAGAATATTTAGATCAGCAAGTCCTTGAGACTTTCTGGATGGTGGTCATGAAGAAAACAGCACTCTATGCACTTCACTTAGTGAGATGAAGACGGATACCAGCTATTCACTAATGAAGTCGACTGGCAGAAAATATTCATTAGAAGTAGCTGAACTAAAAAAAAAAACTACCTTTAAGGTGGAGGCATCCAGACTAGTCGCTGCCTCCCTCAGAGATCCTTTCCATAATTAGGTTTATTTTTGACTTGGTGGACCAGTGGGATAGGGCATATGATAAGAGTTCAGAGCGTAGAAGGGAGACAGGTGTTTGGGAATCATGCAGAGCTGTTTTCATAAAGAAGACTGGGAGATGAAACTGAAGGGACATCTGGGCTCATGCTCCAGAGAGATCCCACAGGCATCAAGCAGCCACTGAAAACTTTAAGCAAAGGAACCCGCAAAATGACATGAAAGGAGCCGCCTAAACTTCAAGGAGTGTGATGCCATAGAGTTTGTGTGGAACACGCTTCTCAATCCCACTCCATGCCAAGCTGTCCAGCCTCTGGAGAATTCAAAACAAGAAAGAAAGTGTCTCCACTGACTCCGGGTTCCAGGCCAGGTAAGCAAGCAGCCGCTTTGCTCCACACCAGCCTGTGCACCCTCAGATCTGCCCACTAACCCCTTGACCCCAGGAGAGGCAAGGTTTAGGAGCTGCGCCAACCTCCCACCAGCCTTTGCCTGTGTGGACCCAAGACCCTAGGCAAGGAAAGGTGAGAGAGCTGTGCCTTGGCTCACCACCAACACGTGCACCCACGACCCTGCCCACTGACTCAGGGTTCCAATCAAAGTCCAGTCCCCAGCCTGCTACTGCTGCTGAAGGTTTGATCACCCCCCCCACACACTTCCTGACACCAGAGGAATGAAGCACGAGTCAAAACCTCACCAGTCCTTGCCACAAACTCGTGAGAGGTCTCTGCTTCGGCTGAGGGCCTGGATAAAAGTAGTCTCTTACCTGAACATGGGCAGATCATAATGCAAGAAAAACACACAGGCAGAGAGCCCCACACCAAGTTCGCCTAATCCCACTATGAAAGTCAACAATGAAAATATCAAAGAAAGAGCACAGATGCAAGCCCAGGAGGAGATGACATGTTCAGGACATCTCTGCACAGATTCTCTATCCAGATTATTAATGGAAATGGAAGCAAAAATTGACAATATAAGAGAAAATGTGCAAAATCAGCTCACAAGCTTTGCCACCAGGTTCAATACAATGGCAGAAACAGATGGACTTTGGTAGAACAGTAAATGAGCTAAAGGCAAACCAGCAATCAGAGGAGCTCAAGAATCAGCTGGCTAAACTGAATGAAGACATAATCAAACACAAGAATGAGTACCAGGAAGCATTAAATAAGATAATATTTGAAATGAAAATGCATCTCAACAAAAAGATGGAGACCATGAAAAAAGCTCTATTGGAAAACCAAAATCAAATGGAGATATTTAAAACATCTCTAGAATCCCTTAGTACCAGAGTAAACAACCTGGAAGATAGAACCTGAGACATGGATAACAAAGCAGAAAAAAGAGATCAGGATAACAGAACTTGGATAAGTTCAAAAAAGATTATGAACAAAATATGAGGGAAATATGGGACACCCTTAAATGACCAAACCTCCGGATCATGGGGATACCAGAGGGGGAAGAAACCCAGGACAAAGGCATAGAGAACATATTCAACAAAATTATTGAGGAAAATTTCCCCAATCTAGCAAAAGAGAATCCAGATACAAGAAGCACATAGAACACCAAAGAGGCACGACCAAAGAAGAAGCTCCCCAAAACATTGTAGTTAAAACCCTAAACATTGAAAGCAAGGGCAGGTTTCTAAAAGCAGCAAGAGCAAAACAACGAATCACATAAAAAGGCATATCCATCAGAATTACACCAGACTTCTCAACGGAAACCATGAAGGTGAGAAGAGCTTGGAATGTTGTACTTCAAAGCTTAAATCACTTTGTCTTTCAACCCAAACTATTGTTCCCTGAGAAAATATCCCTCATAATAGATGGAAAAAGGAAAATATTTCAAGATAAAAGCCAGTTCTACAATTATATGGACACTAAACCAAACCTACAGAGAATTCTCCATGAAATATTCTGCACAAAAGAGCCAAGCAACCAACCCCAAGAGCCATCCAGAAGTTAGATACAATAATCAAGCCTAGAGGAGACAAAATAACAACAGAGGAATCAAATCCCACAAACCTTACACTATGGCAGGGTTGAGTCAAGGCTCACAGTTATAACTTTGAATATTAATGGTCTTAACTCTCCCATAAAAAGACACAGGCTAGCAGGATGGATCAATAAAATGGATGCTTCCATCTATTTTTCCATCTGCTGCCTCCAAGAAACCAACACCAACTCTAAAGACAGGAAACCTTCTCAGGGTGAAAGGATGGAAGATGATCTTTCAAGCTAATGGAAACAAAAATCAAGCTGGGGCTGCTACACTAGTATCTGACAAAATAGACTTTGAACCAAAATCAATTCAAAAGGACAATCAAGGACACTTCTTACTCATCACAGGAACAATCCAACAAGAGAATATCACCATAATAAACATGCATGCACCAAATACAGGTGCACCACAGTTCATAAAGCAAAAACTAATGGAAAATACAACAAAATAAACTCCAAGTCTATCATAGTTGGAGCCTTTAATATGCCACTATCATCGTTAGACAGATTATCCAAACAGAAGATCAACAGGGAAATAATAGAACTCAGTAACATCACAGATTAACTGGACCTAACAGACATACAGAACATTCCATCCCAACTATACAGAATACACATTCTTCTCAGCAGCTCACAGAACCTTCTCCAATGTAGACCACATATTAGGACATAAAACAAGCCTCAACAAATTCAAGAAGATTGACGTAGCACTCTGTATCATATTGGACCACAATGCATTGACGCTGGAAATAAACAATGAAAGAACAAATAGAAATCACACCAACTACTGGATATTGAACAAATGCTGTTAAACAATGAATAGGCCATTCAAGAAATCAAATAGGAAATTGAAAATTTTCTTGAAATAAACAATAATGAAAATTCATCATACCACAACCTATGGGACACAATGAAGGCAGTTATAAGGGGAAAATTTAAAGCAATGAATGACATGATCCTATACATAACACACCCGAAGAATAGTATCAGTAAACTCCTGAAGGTAATAAACTACTTCAGAATACAAAGTTAACACACAAAAATCAGTAGCCTTCCCGTTTGCAAATGACATGCATACAGAAAAAGCAATCAGCAAAACAGTCCCATTTTCAATGGCCACATGCAAAATTAAATACTTTGGAATAACACTAACCAAAGAGGTGAAAGACTTGTATAATGAAAACATATAAATGTTCAAGAAGGAAACTGAGGATGACGTGAAAAGTTGGAAAGATCTCCCATGTTCCTGGATAGATGGAATTAATATCATGAAATGGCAATACTTCCGAAAGCTATATACAGAGTCAATGCAATACCAATAAAAATACCAGCTTCATTCTTTTCAGACATAGAAAAAATAATCTCCTAATTTATTTGAAATGGAAAAAGGCCTCAGATATCTAAAGTCATCCTTAGTAAAAGAAGCACATACCCAACCTAAAGATATACTACAAAGCCATCATAACAAAAACAGCATGGCACAAAAATAGACAGATAGACCAATGGAACAAAATTGAAGACCCTGACCTATGCTGAAGAAAGTATAGTTACTTCATATTCAACAAAGATGCCAACAATGTTAACTGGCGTTAAGATAGCATCTTTAACAAGTGGTGCTTGACAAATTGGATAAATACTTTTAAGAAAATGAAACTAGACCCTTTTAGTGAAAAAAAAAAACACAGAATATCATCAAACAGCACTGAGAGATCCTGCAAGATCCAGAATGGTAACCAGCTCCCAGATGGTAGCATGTATAGTGCTGGAAGGCTTTACATGAGCTGCCAGGGGAAATTGGTCAATGATATTTGGAGAAAGCAGAGACCACTGATATACAATACAAATAGTTATCACGAAAATGCTGAACATACTGCTATATGGAAGAGACTAGCAAGTCAAGACAAGCTTATCTGTGCAACAGTGGCACTAAACCTAAGTGGTAAATCAATGGCTTCCTGATTGTCTGAGATCTGCTCAGTGACATAGAATCCTTAACTGGAACTGGGATCCATGGCAAAATCCTATGGGGACCAAGATCTTGGGTTCCTAGGGGAAATTCCCACTACCAGAGAGCTACAGAGAGGCTATGCCCATTAGGATTTGCCAAAATAGCAATGTTGTCTCATTTAACCTTTACTGATCACACTCTCTGATGGAGATTCTGTTTGTATTTTTCAGAAGGCATTGAGAGAGCCGGGTACAACTCAATTCCACCAACAAGACATTGGATGATGGCTGACATCCTGGCAGGAGACAAACCACACCTAGCCTTCTCACAGGGCCCAAATGAAACCT
This sequence comes from Zapus hudsonius, assembly GCA_004024765.1. NCBI lineage: Eukaryota > Metazoa > Chordata > Mammalia > Rodentia > Dipodidae > Zapus > Zapus hudsonius. The sequence goes on along the minus strand of PVHP010014348.1, from coordinate 25,084 downwards.
ATCAGAAAGTGAGGAGGCAAACAGAAGACCAATCACCACAGCAAGTCTGATAAGCCATGAAAGGTCAGTGGAGACAGACACCATTGATACCCAGCACAACCCAGGGCAAAGACCCAGAGATACTTAAGATCTCAACAATAAAGCAGACTTAAAACTCACCCACCATGACTCAGGGAACTGAACGGAAGAGGAGACGGAAAGAATGTAAGGTATGGTGGGGGAGAATATCCAGAGACATTGCCCTCCTCAGCAACAATACACAAGGGGGAAGAAAAAAAGAAAAACTAGTTACCTTTGGTGCAGTTCATCCCCCCTAATCTATGAACACATCCAGTATGAGCACCGAGGAAGGACCCCAGTGGGTAGGAGACAGAGAGGAGGGAAACGGGGACACCTTCACAAGATTTGCTCATACAATGTATATACGTATTCATAATAAAGATATTAGAAACAAACAAAACATGAAAGAATGCTTCTCATCCTTGTAGACCTATGGGATGTAAGCATGAAAGAGATCTGTCATGGTGCTAGTTATTCATCAAGACTTGGAAGCACCAAGATTCCCCAGAGTTGGAGCTGTAGGAATGAGCAGGGGGCAGGAAAGCAAGAACAGGTGATGTCTCTGCAGAATTATGAGCCCACAGCACTGGCTTTTCCCCCAACTGTTTTCACTTTCCCTAATCCATTCCCCTCGTGTTACATAGTTCTCTTTTCTGTAGCTGAGGGTACTTCCTGAACACAGGCAACACACGTCTTGTTCCCAAAGTCATGGGTGTTCTTGGCTTTGAGAGTGTGCTATTTTTTCCATCTCTGAGTACTCACTCATTCTGTAGATCATGTACAGAACTAAGTGAGGGTCATATAATCAGTATTGTGCCTTTTCATGAAATATCTTGTTTAAATGAAAAAAAGAAAAAGGAAATGCCAAGAGGCAAACAGATAAAAGTTGTGTGGGCTTGTTCAAAATGTGGTTCCATATTTGATCAGCCTAATTTAGTAAAGATATTACTAAATGCCTTCTATGGCCAGTTACTTGCTTTACTGCTGGGATAAGCTGGTCAAGACACAAGCCCAGTTTGTACAGTGAAGAAATGTATATAAACAACTGCTGTCTCATTCCTTCTACTGCTCACAGTAAGTCTATCCCATCATGACTGCTTCCTGCCTGCACCGTCTCCTTATTTCTACCATTCCTCTCTCGTATTCTCATCACTGCATCTGGGCAAACCTCTTTTCTCCCATGTGTATGAGTGTGTGGTGTATATATGTACTTATACAAGTTCATATGTGTGTGGAACATGTGTGCGCAAACATGTGGAGGTCAGAGGTCAATACTGAGGGTCTTTCTCAGTTACTCTCAACCTTATTCTATTAAATGACTATTATATTTGTATTATATTTATATTATATTATGATTTGCAAGGTATGTGAAAGTGAGTTCATGTGTGCCATGTGGATCATAGGGCCCTGCCTCTACCTCCCATCTCTCTGCAAAACGGCTGGGCTTTAGATGCTTGCGTTTGTTCTGTGTGGGTTCAGGAATTCCCATCCAGGCCCTTCCATTTGTGCAGCAAGGGCTTTTACCAACAGAACCATCTCCTCAGTCCTCTACCTCATTCTTTGAAGCAGGATCTCCAACTGAATCTGGAGCCGAAACAATTGGGCTAGACTAGCTAACTAGTGAGCCTTGGGGGTCCTCCAGAACCTGCCTTCCTGCACTGGATGGTAAGCACTCTCCACCATGGATGACATTGGTGTGGGTGCTGGGGATCTGAACTCAGTTCCTCACGCCTGCACAGCAAACACTTCACCCACTGAGTCAACTGCCAACCCCCTGAGTGTGATGGTTAGGTTTTGTTGTCAATTTGACCTTTTTAGTCATCTTGGGTGGGTTTCTGAGAATGTTCTCAGAAAGGCAGCCTCTCAGTAGGAGGAAAGATGTAAGGAAGCTCAGGAGAGCTAGAAATGAACATCCCTTCCTGTGTGAGCAATGCAGAAAGGAAATTCTGGAGACTTAGGAAGCCATTAAGTCTGGGAAAGGGGTGCAATATCCCACCCTAAGGCTAAATAAAGGGGGAGAAATACTTCTCCCTCCCTCCCTCCTGCCTGTTTGCTATTGTGTGTGTGGTGTTGGTGATGGAGTTCCCTCTATGCTTGGACTGTGAAAAGTGGGGGCAGCCTCTTTCACTATTATGGAACTTCCTCTGGATCTGTAGCTTCAATAAATCCTTTCCTCCCATAAACTGTGCCTGGTTTGGAGGCTCATCCCAGTGCTGTGTAGCTGACTACAACATTGGTGTGGGTGCTGGGGATCTGAACTTGGTTCCCCATGCTTACACAGCCAACACTTCACCCATTGAGTCAACTGCTAAACCCCTGAGCCAGCATCTTTTAAAAAATTATTTATTTGCGCATGTGTGCATGTGTGTATGAGCTCGCCAGGGGCTCTTGCTGGGGCAAATACCAGATGCATGCACCGCTTTGTGTCTGGTTTTATGTGACTGTTGGGGAATGGAACTTGGGCTCTCAGGCTCTGCAAGCAAGTACCTTTAATCACTGAGTCATATCCGCAGAACCTTCCATTCCACCCACCAGCAAGCATCTTAAAAGCATGTCGTATGACATTCTTTCCCATCTTAGTAGAATTCCAAATCCTTGATCTTGACTCATATTGTCTCATATGATCTGGCTTGATGTCATGTAGGAGTTTTTTCCCTGTTTATGTATTGAATTCATATTTGGATTCTTTAGTGTTACTAGAATATTCTAAGCATTACTCCCATACCTTCTTTCTAATTCCCTAAGCCTGGAATCCTCCTCATCCTCTTGACATTGATACACATTTTTTTCTGTCATATTCTATAGATTTCTGCTTAAAAGTTTTCTGATTACTAACTCTGTTTTTGACTAACTACCCTTCCCTAACTCTCCTTACTTTACCTTGACTTATTTTTCTTAAAAATATTTTATTCAATAAGATACATTGATTAGCCCTGGAATTAGTTTATCATCTGCCTCCCTCAACAAAATCAGTGACACTCTTGGGAGATCCACAGAGAAGGAACTGTATGCATTACTCCTGTGTTCCCATCACCTAGAATGCTAAATTAATTAAATGAATAGATAATTATCTGGAGGGTTTTAGAGGAGCACGGGGTGGGGGGGGGAGGGTACATGGCATATCCTGGTCGCAAGAGAAGTGAGCAGAGGTTTTCTTGAGGAGGTGATGCTTATGCTGAATCTTGTTCATTCACTTTTTATGAAGATATTAATTTATTCATTCAATAAGTTCCCATGGAGCTGTCCTCGATCCCAGTGTTGGCTAGCTAGCTCCTCAGAATTGAAACGTTACACTGAGAAAAGAGGAAGGATACTCTGAAGACTCAGGAAGTAATGAAAATTAAAAGGCTCAGGAAGCTAATGAAACACACAAAGCTCAGAGGTTATAAAAGTAGTAAACAGCTACTGAGGAGAGGAGAGCGGAACTGTGAGTCCCAGGGATACAGCTCTCCCGAGTCATCACTTGGGCTTCCCAGCGATTTTGCTGCCTTAAAGGCACCTTTGCTCCTCCTGTAAGAAAATGCATTGGTTTTCTAAGCTTGATTTGGGTGAAATTGTTCCTTTGGTCTATTGTCAGTGCCTTATCTGAGGTGAATACTTATTCACATTACCCCAGGAACAGTCACACAACACAACTGGCAACCAAACAGGCAGTAGTTGCATGCCCCTGCAATGTGTGTGACATACACCTGAGGCTGATTTGTCTGGGGATGGAGGGTCCTTGTGGCAATCCAGGTATCTAGAGACCTTGCCCCATGAGACATGGGATGGCGTGCCTTCTTGCTGTACCGGTGGTTTGCATACTCCCAGTGATGGGCGACAGGACATGCAAACAAGGCCAAGCTCTCTGCAAATGAAGCATACTTGGGATGGGGTTGGGGGGGGATCCTGGGGTTGTCACTTTCCTCTACATAGTCTGGGGGAATTCCTCCTTGATGAATGGGTTCCACCATGCAAACATGGAGATGTCCCCCAAATTGCTGGTAGACTAGAGAGTATATTGCAATTCCCCAAAGTAGCTTTCACGGGTTGCGTATCATCTCCCTTTCTCATTTCTGGTACAGAATAACTGACAAAAGTTAGTTTAAGGGAGGAAGAGTTTATCAGCCTAGAGTTTGAGGTTACAGTCATTCATGGCAGAGAAGGCACGGCGGCAGGAGCCTGAAGCCACTGGTAACATTCAGTCCACAATGAGGAAGCAGAGAGGGATGAATGCTGGTGCTCTACCAGCTCTCTCCTTTTTATATAGCCCAGGACCCCAGCCCAAGGAGAGCTGCCTACAATTTAAGTGGGTCTTTCCACCTCAAGTAACCTAATCAAGATAATCTCTCCCAGGCATGCTCAGAGGCTAACCTAAGGGAGTGTCATCCCTCACCCATGCCACTATCCTGAATGTTTCTATTTTTTAAAAAATTAATCATTTTTATCATTTCTATTGACAGTTTTCATATATGTATAACATATATTTTGATGACAATCTCCTCTCATCACTTTCTCTTGATTGAACAACCGATACAGATGATGGAATCTTTTCATTCTGCCTTCGTCCTTGCTGACATTTGTTTTCTAGTAACCCCTTAGCCACCCAAGACCAATTAGCACTTGCTTGGAGCGAGCAATAGTAGGTCTTTAGAGATCCTGCCGATCCTCTATAAAAGGTTTCTTCATATAATGCTAACGCCCTTGAGTGTCTTACACACTCACAATAAAGACAGTGAGTGGCCCAGGCTTGTGCATAGGGTGGGTTTCCTTGGTCTCCTCTTTCTATATGGTCAGTGTAAGAACACAGACTGTGATAAGTAGCAGGAGGCCCAGACTGTTAAACACATCAGCAAGAATAGCAAAGACAGCAGTTAAGGAGGTTAAACAAAGCATGAGTGGGAAATGGCACTCCCGGAAGCCATAAGGCTGTAGAGTGAAAACCCCAGTACTGGAGGTGGGTTACCTCCTTACAGGCTGTCTGTTTGGGAGGCTCCTGAAGCCCCATAAACCATCAAGACTGTTGTTTAAATTCTAGAACTAGATGATAATATCTACTGCCCACTTTTATTTCCAGACATGGATAAGAAGTACAATAAACTGTTGGGCCCCAGCCTAACTGAGTAACATTAAGCTAAATTTTAGAATATGGAATAAAGCCAGGCGTGGTGGCACACGCCTTTAATCCCAACATGCCTTTAATCCCAGCAGGCAGAAGAAGTAGCTGATAAACCTTGATCCTGTTTGTTGATACTTTGCTCTGCTGTACTCTGCTGATTGGCTCCCGCCAAAAGGTTTGAATCTTATTGCTTGAGAGAAATAGGCTGAACAATGAATGCAGCCTTGGGTTATAAAAGGGTTTTGGGTGCTGGAGTAAAATGAGATTTGCCCGACATTTCTCCCGGTTGCATGTGTCTGTCCGACCGTAAGCCTCACCTCTCCCCAATTGAGCCCTTTCTCCTGCTAGCCAGGTGAGACTTGAGCTACCTGCAGAGGGCCAGGGGGCCATGACCTTCCCAACAATAAACCCTTTGGTTCACCAAGCTAGGCTTTGGTGGCCTCATTCGTTGGTCTGTTGTTAGTGTCGTATCTGGGTTGAATAGGTGCTTCTCTATTCTCCCCAGGAAGTCACACAAGAGCCAGCTCCATTCTAGGATCGAGGCTGTAACTAGCAAGGTCAGTCACCCAATCTTGTGGTTCCTGCAATCCAGCGGGAGAAAGACAATAAGAAAACCAATGCACAAGAGAAATGAAATATATAGACACAAGCCATGCAAGGAAAGAAAACAGGGTGGTATTTGAAAAGAGTACGTAAGGGTGACTTTAGGTCACAAGGAAAGCATCTCTAGGAAGTGACATTTCAATGGAAGTCTGGGGGACAGTTGGGAAGTATCCTTGTAAAAAGATGGGGTGAGTGTTCCTGGCTCAGAGCACAACTGGAGCAAATGAACTTCTTATGGGAAAAGGCTTTTAAAGGCTCTGGAGCCCAAGGCAAGGAGGACAAGACAGAGAGCAGCACACCCTGGGACCTGAATGGAGAGGTGCAAGAACGAGCAGGAGGCAGCGGAGAAAGCCCCGCAGGTGGAGAGAACCGTGTAAGCGTAGGCTAGCAGGCATGGGATAGGTAGGCATGTCTGAGGCCCTTGGAGATTCATTTCTTTTGGGTTCAATGCACAACCAGAGATGGAATGTGGAAGGCTGTGGCTGATCTGGCTCCTCATCAGACTTCCGGCACGGTATTTTGTTGCAGTTGAGGAAGGAGAACTCTCTCCTGGAAAGCATCTCTATAATTACCCTCCCATGCAACTATGCTACAAGGTACATCCCGAGGAGAATCAGATGTTATGCATTTGCATTCCTGTAAAGCTTGCAGCAGGGAAGCAGATGCAGCCTGGTGTATTTCCTTCTACTTTCAGCCATATGTACCGTTCCCAAGCCTGCTTTAGACTCTGCGTTCCAGGTGAAGTCACTCTGGGGGTCATGTCTGTCTTCTGAGCACACTTCTTTCTCACTGCTGGATTGGCTGCTCCGTCCTAGAATGCCTTTCACCCTCAGTTCCCCCTCTATTGCTTTCCTTGGGCTGCTTTGGTTTTCTCCCATGCCTATCTGTGATTTGCAAAGTCTATTTTTCTTTTCCTTTTTGCTAATCCTAGTGGGTACCATGTTTTATAGAGGCTGGTCGAGAGCCCAACAACTTCCTCTCTTTGCTAACAGAAATGATGCAAAACAAATTGAAAGACAGGATTAATATGCTCAGGTACTTATCTCTCCCTATGGTAATCGAGTCCCCAAGGAATGTCTTGAGTCTTCAGACTAGAAGTTTTCTAACAATTGGGACGAAGTTATCAGGGGAGCCAGATTCCTCGGAGAAGGTGGTGCTAAATTCATGTCGAGGGATTTAATTTAGATTCCCCATTGATCAAGTAAATGGTGACTTACGCAGAACTACTCAGTGTGTGTTTCATGATGGCCTGCAGCTGACTGACATCGTGCAGTGAGACTGAAGCCATTTAGAGATGCTTACTTCCTACACAGTAATCCAAGACATCATGAGGCACACAGAGATAAGCTATTACCCAGAAGGCAACAAATGGAGGGTGAAATTCTCTTCCCCCAACCATGGCTCACGGTGCACAAACCCCTGTTACATATTCATCACTTGACATGTAGGTGAGACAGCACCTTAAAGTGAAGGTTTCCTTGGTAAATGAGGCTGAAAAATCCCGAATCAATAAGATTATCTGCTGCAGAAGCCACATACTTTAGGTTTTGGGTATCCAAGATACCACTAATGTTGTCAAGTACTTTTCTATCAGGTGGCAAAATCAGTGGTGTATGAAAATGCCGAGGTTCATGAACTTAACAATGATGCGTGTAGTCCCTGTCTCTGAAGGAGCAACATAAGCACACATACATACACCCCACTGATTCCTGGGAAATGGTAAAAGTCAGAGATACTCAAGAAAGAGGACAAGCTACAGTATGAAGGAAAAGTAATAGGAAGAGAAAAAACAAAACAAAAACAAGAACCAGGAAAAGGCTAGCCAGCCTGCTGGGAAGACATACTCTGAAAAAGTGGCTCTTGATTTTAGACGCGAAACATTCCTAGGGACCACAGCTTAAGGTAAAAGGTGGTATAAAGTAACCTTCATCTTTCTGATAACAGTACGGATTATGGAAAACAGCAAATAAATGTGGTTTGAAGAAAAGATGAGTCAGTACCAGGAGGGTCCAAGAAGCAGAGCATAAAAGAACCAACAACAAAAATGTGTGTGTTTCCACTGACTAACACTGCAGTTTCACCATACTTACTAACAGATAGGAGAGGGAGAGGATTGGGAAAGCAGGCTGCTTTGGAGGGGTAGCAGAGAAGAGCATACTGTTGGAATTAAAGCTTTATTAGGAGAGGTGTAGCACCATACTACAGGTGGCCGGTGAGGCCTGAGGAGAGAGAGAGAGAGAGAGAGACAGAGACAAAGAGAGACACACAGAGAGAGACAGACACACAGAGACAGACACACACACAGAAAGGGAGTCAGACAGACAGAGAGAGACAGAGACAGAAAGAATCTGTATGCTTCAGTACCTCTTGCTGCTCTAAAAGAACTCCAGGTTCATGCACCACTGTGTGCATGTGGCTTTATGTGGATACTGAGGAACTGAACCTGGGTGGACAGGATTGCAAACAAGTACCTTTAACCACTGAGCAATCTTCTCACCCTCAGGAAGCTTCTTTCAATAGGTTTCTTTGGGAGAGGAAAATAGTTCTATTTTACATGACTTGGGCTATGTGCTGGAGCCACAGAGGAACTGGATAGGACCCAAGGCTATTACTTAGGCGGCCCTGGCCTCTTCCTCCTGGCAAGAGAAGGCTAGCTTTGCCTCCCCATTGGGCATTGTTCTTGGGCAGTAAGGTTTCTTTTTTATATCTTTATTATGAATAAATACATACGTTGTATGAGCAACTCTTGTGAATGTGTCCCCGTTTCCCTCCTCTCTGTCCCCTACCCACTGGGGTCCTTCCTTGGTGCACATACTGGATCTGTCCATAGGTTAGGGGGTTATGAACTGCACCAGAGGGAGCCAGTTTTTCAGTAAGGTTTCTTAAAGTGCTGTAACTATTTTCTAACATTATAGAAATGAAAAATTTCAAGGCTTAAGCTTTATTTTTTTATGCCATCTGAGTTATGATAAGCAACACACACTAGCTTATTGGTTTATGTAATTCAAAATGAGGTGAGTGTTAGTTACCTGAAATTCCAATCCATAGTTTTCTCTGCAGAATTCTCTCAGTTTAGGATACACATTTTCTCGCAGTGCCTGCCGCTCTGCTCCTGTATCTATAGGAGAAAAGCAAACACATGTAAAGTGAGTATGCCCATGGGTTCACGAAAGCTAAATGTAACTCTCATGTTCGGAGTTGAGGAATAATGGGGTATATGGCTGCTGGGATTATTCCACAGAGATCCATCAGCCAGGCCTGTGGAAAAAGCCCACAGGATGAGTCTCACCCCCACCTGCCAGCTCCATAGGCCAGTAGGGCTGTGGATTCAAACCTAACACCTCATGCCCAGGTCATGTTCACAAGGCATGCTTTAACAGCCATGGCCATCCCCTCCCCCAGGCTTTAGAGGGGGCAGGAAGAAATGATGTTGAGCTATGAGATGTTTCAGCGCAAGACAGTGTAAGGGTCTCAAAATACACCTATATCAATTTATTTAGCTATTGGTCTATAAAAAATCTACATGGTATCATTATTTCTTAGAGGGTTTAGGAATAACTCAGGTTTTTACATCTTCAGTACAGCATCCATGCAGCCAGTACAATAATCACATAAGACAAATTATAGATGACAGCATTAAAAAGTAACAGATGACACTCTCCGTAGAGTTGGAAGGACAGTGCTTTTCTACGATGACATCTCCCACCCTGGGGTTACAAAATTCCTGTTTATCAGAGATAGGAAATGCTTTGTATATGCTATAGTGCACAAAGGTCAGGAAATATAACTATTTTTTTTTTTTTTTGGTTTTTCGAGGTAGGGTCTTGCTCTAGTCCAGGCTGACCTGGAATTCTCTATGTAGTCTCAGGGTGGCCTTGAACTCACTGCAATCCTCCTACCTCTGCCTCCCAAGTGCTGGGATTAAAGGCGTGCGCCACCACGCCCAACTATAACTATTTCTTATCCTCTGCTACTAAGAAATACAGGAAGAAGCGGTGGGTAAAAGGCACAGAGGATCAAGTGCTTGCCCTATAAGCATAAGGACCAGAGTTCAGACCCTTGACACCCATGTGAATGCTGGGTGGGCATGATGGCCACCTGTAATTCCAGGCTGCTGGAGGCTAGACTATCTGAATTGGCAAGCTTTGGGCTCAAGTGCAAGACTCTGCCTCAGTCAAATAAGGCAGGGACCGATTGAGGAAGACAGTACCAACCTCTGAGCTCTGAGAATGTATGCACCCACATGCATAAACACACACATAAAGCCATGCAAAATAGAGGAAGAAGCAGAGAACCTGAACCAGAAGAGTTAGAGAATGAGCATTATGGATTGAATTTTGAACATTTTGCACAGAGGGATTCCAACGCCTGTGCTATGGAGTGACAACATTCTCCTGCCATCGGTGGTGACATTCTTAAACCCTTTATTGCCGAGAGAGGTTGTCACTCACCCAAGAAACTTCAGTGAAACATGGGAAGCACTGTTTTCAAAAATTAGGTTAATGTGCGATCTCATGAAAGTATCATTTGCTAAATGTACCTCAATCCCGGCTACAATCGAGAAACATCTGTACACCACATTTATAACAATGATAATCATTTAAAAGAATATCTCTGCTAGTTTCTCACGCATCTGTCCATGAAAATTCATCCATATGCTGTGCTGACTATTTTCCTTTGGATCGCAAGCCTATTTTTGAGAAGCAAATAATCATTCATGGGTCTGAAACACGGCTGCAGCCCTGTAGCATGGTGGGAACCAGCATTTCCAGGGTAATCAGAAGCAGAGGAAATATAAGCTTTTCAGATGGCCTCCAGACCTAAACAAAAGGGGTCTTTCCCCACCTTAGATGGGGGCAGGAACAGAGGACCACACCAAACAGGACCTATGGTCTCAGGGCACTGTGGGTAGGTGGCACATCAAATTTCTATCATCTTAGGATCAGATGCCCACTCTCATTTGCTCCATTTTAAAAGATCAAAACATTAACTTCATGATAAAACTGATAAAAGCTCCTTACAAGGTCTTAGCAGATTAAAAAAACCCTGAATTGTCAAAGTTCTTTTAAGAAAATAAATGCTATTATGTATTGAAGTTGAGAGCAGATTAAGCAAGGATTGATGCTAAGAAAGTTTAAAATTTGGTATTTTATATATGAAATAGTTACAGGCTGAGATAAAGAACAGGACTTTCTTGTTTCTTTAAAACATGTTACTGTAATTCTTTCTTTCTTTGCAAGTAGAGAAAAAAGAGAACGTAAGAGAATGGGCATGTTAGGGCCCATACCACAGCAAGTAACTCCAGATGCATGTGCCACTTTGTGTATCTGGCTTTATGTGGGTACTGGGGAATTGAACCTGGGCTTTCAGAAATTGCAAGCAAGAACCTTAACTGCGGAGCCATCTCCCTAGCCCCCAGGTTATTGTAATTTTTATTACTTGTTGCTGAGACCTAGTTGTACAACTGTGAGGGGAAGAGAGAAATTCAGTATGTACTGACTAACATTAATCAGTGCTATCTATAGGCGACTAGTGTGCTGAACACTTTTGGGTGCATTTCAAGTCATTTCTGATGACAACTCTATAAAACAGGTGAAATTATTATTATGTGTTTTGTTTTTAATTAAAAGACGCTGAAAGCAGAAGGGTTAAGAAATGACCCAGATCAGATGGCCACTAAGTAGACAAACTCAGTTTTGTATTCAGTTAGCTGTGCCATGCATAGATGTCTCTACTTTAATAATGGAAATATATGCACTCATGAAAATAATCAACCTTTGGAAACTGTCCATGCAATGATGATTCAAGGTGGTTAAAGGGTGAGTGAAATAAAGATATCTTAGTTAGTGTAGGTCTTTGTGGTATTCTAAATATGATACTGTAAATATATGCCCTCATAACTAAGGCATTTTATTAAAATCGAGTTGGCAACTTTAGCCCCTAGCAAGCAGAATTGTGCTACAGGGAGACACGTCACTAGGGGCGGATTTGATTCCAGCCCCAAAGTGTGGTGAGAGCCATTTAAACTCTGGAGGTTCATACTTGTGTGTGGTGCTGGCTGTTGGTGGTTTCTCTCTGCTTGGATCTGTGAAAGGACGCCAGCTTCTTCTGCCACTGATGGAATGTCCCCTGGATCTGTAAGCCTGAAAGAAACCTGTTCCTACCATAAACTGTGTCTGGTTGGCTGTTTGTCCCAGCATTGTGGAACTGACTGTGACAGTCTTGTGGGGTGCTTGCTTAGCATGAGTAAGGCCTTGTTTCCATCCCCAACCCTTCTAAGAACAGCAAATACTTCTGTTAGACATTATGGATTCTTCTCTGTCTATGAGCTTCAACAGCCAGCCCATCAGTCTCTTAAACAATGCTTGAATGACTCTCTTTCCCTCACCCCTGATACTGGGTACAATGTAAATTCCCTCTCATCTAAACCTGTCTTTTCTAAACGGAAGCCGGGTCACATGACCACCCCGTTTCCAACCCTTCAAAAATGTCTCATGGAACTAGGAAGGACAGCCAGACTCTTCTGGTTGGATTCTCTTTCTCCCTCAGCTCACATCTCACCATTGTCCCTGCTTATGTCACCCCAGTGACACCGACCTCCATTTGTCCCTGAATTGCCCTTCCTCTCTGGGATTTGCTTCTGAAGTGCTTGGTCCTGTGATTAGCTCATGGCCTATCTTGTCCCTTGGGCACCAGCCTCAATGTCACATCCTCAGAGACACCGTTACTGAGCAGTCTCTCCAGAAGCCACGGAAGCTACATTCTGCCATCATCTTTAGTTGCTTGCCCATTACTCAGGGATTCCGTTGCCGTTTCTTTCCTACCTGTCTTCCCCCATCCAAATGTGAGCTCAAAGAGAGTCGGAGCATTTTGTTTGCTTCATTCCCCACTACCTCCCCAGTGATTAGAACCACACCCAATTAATGAGTGCATGATAAAAAGCCACACATGTACCAGTGACAATAAGTGGACAGGTAATGCTATTCTGCAATTACCTCCTGAGACAGACTTCCCACCTTGCAATTTGTCATTGGGTAGATATAAAAGCAAGGTAAACTAAAATTCTCAACAAAAGATCATGGGACTTAGGAATTTGTTGTCATCAAGTCAATGAATGGATTGGATATTGATTTCTTTTCCAGTTTCTGTCTTTCTGGCAGAATATGAATACATTCCAGCCAAGGTATTTTGAGTCTTTCTAAATATGTGAAGGAAATGTATGAACACATCCAACAGGCACTTCTGTGTGCTTACATTACAAAAAATGACTCAGATTTTCCTATATTTGTATTAATATATGATGACTGTCTCTGGAAATATAAAAGTAATTAAGATAGAATGGATTAATTATGATGGATGACAGATAAGCTAGCTTAATTAAATAAAAAAAGGCTTGAATCATCCCAACAGCAAATGCAGAGGGTTGGAAATTAAAGATATTTGAATGTCACAGACAGGACAAATTAACTCACAGAATCTCACACATAAAATGGGATCTCAGGGTGGAGATCAGAGGCTGAGTGCGTCACCCTTCCTTTGCTATATGTGTTTATGGCAACCCCTTGTCTCTGCCCACATACAGTGCTCACTCTGGCTGCATTTGTTGCTTTCTATGTGATTCCTTGGTGATTTCAGAGCTAATGAAGGCTTCGATGTGCAGGGTCTGAATTACCCACAGGAAGTACATTAGTTGGGAATGATAATTAACCAAATCCCTTACCTTTGGAACATCTTGATTTTATATCAAGAAGAGTTTCGATTAATTCTACATGCTCATTAATGTGCTGAAATGACCATGGCAGATAGGAGCTACATAAAACTCCCACTGCACCTCAACTTGAGGTCACAGACATTCGATAAGTCATTTATTTAACCCCGTCTAAGCTCAGGAAAGCTGCTTAGCGTCCACTGCACATACTTTGCAGAACTGTCATTTCAGCCTGGTCTCCAGGGTTTCTGTGCTCAGGCCATTGCCTGGACTTTTGGTCTTGTCTTAGCTCCTAAGTCCATGATTCCTATAGATTGCTTTCCCCTGCATCGCATCACATACCAGGATCTGTTGGAAGCTATTTATAGTTATTATTTTTAGTTTGTTCCTTCATCAAACTGAGTTCATAAAAGGCAGGGAATTTCTCATCTACCTTCATAAGACAGAAATTAGGGCAGACCCCCATGGCATAATTAACAATGAAGGAACGAACAAATAGATGCTGTTCTAATAAGAACACTGACTAACCCAGTACAATAGACTTCCTATTGTTTAGTTTCTTGTGTGTTACCTCCTCTAATGCTGTCATGTCTCCCGACCCTCAATCAGTCCTGTGTACTTTACCAGCCACTCAACCTTCCCTGCTTCAATGTCAGTAAATCTTGTCAATTTTGCACCATGAATAGCTTTTGAATTTGATCACCATTTTCATCCTCATCCTCTCCGAAATCCAAAGAAGCCAGAGCCTCCTGTTTAACCTGTTATCTTCTTACAATCATTTGAGGAAACATAAAGCTATCAGAGATAAATTCCAAGGGAAAAAATATCAAAAATAAATTTGGGACTGAAGAGATGGCTCAGCGGTTAAGGCATTTGCCTGCAAAACCTGAGGACCCTGGTTGGATTCCCCAGTACCCACGTAAAGCCAGATGCACATGTTTCTGGAGTTTGTTTGCAGTGGATGGAGGCCCTGGCATGCCCTTTCTTTCTCTCTCTCTCTCTCTCTCTCTCTCACTCTCTCTCTCTCTCTTTCAATTAGCTATAATTATGCCTCAGATGAACCTCATTGGCTACGAAACTGCCACTGGGCAAAGCTCTCTCTCTTTCATTAAAAAAAAAACAAAATATTTTAAAAAAAGGAATTTGATCACCAAAACCTTGGGTGAGCACTTGGCGGTCCAGAGGACAAAGACCAGAATACTCTACCACTGGAGACGCACCAGCTGGCGAAGCTCAATCACTGGTCTCTGCTCACCACGCATCCTCTTGGCCTGAGGCTTGTCCTTTCTCAAATCCCTTTCCATGTTCAGAAGCTCCTCCCCTCTGCTCACCAGACTCCTACCATTCTGTGGAAAGGTGACACACTCTTACTTCTTGCTAGGGACATGCCCTCTCTAGGTCACTGCCGTCCCAATCTGCTTTCCCCTGCATCACATCACATACCAGGATCTGTTGGAAGCTATTATAGTTATTTATTTTAGTTTGTTCCTTCATCAAACTGAATTCATAAAAGGCAGGGAATTTCTCATCTACCTTCATAAGACAGAAATTAGGGTAGACCCCCATGGCATAATTAACAATGAAGGAACGAACAAATAGATGCTGTTATAATAAGAACATTGACTAACCCAAATTAAAATAGGTTTCCTTCAAAAAAGTTAGCATAAATGTCGTTCCCAAATAATAGCAGTTTATAATAATAATAACAGCAGTTTAGGTCGATAGCATTTGTAGTCATTTGTGAATCTGAGGTAATGCTCCAAGATCTACAATGATATGGAATTGTATGGCGTTTAATACACCTTCTCATTAGGCAACAATAAAATTTAGTAAGACTGAAACTTGGTTTTGAAGAGCTCAGCTGTTACCAGTAGTAATGGTGTCAGAGGTAGACAGCTGGGTCATATCAGAGCTAGCCTGTGGCTTCATCTAAATTTCACAAAGAAATCCAGGAAATACAGTTATAAAGAACCTTAGTAAGTGTTTTGCAAACTCACAGCTGATCTAAAGGCTACACTCAAACACAACAGAGACTCCAAACACACCGTACATTCCCTATCTGGAGTCTGTTTCTGTGGACGCAGGAACATAGGAAAGCCTGGTGGAAAGTCAAGCTGGAACAGGCAACATAGATTCATGGGAGGAGAAGAATACTTGAGAAGTCCTGACCAAGCATCTGAGACTAAGCTATGCAGACAAGTAGGTGATCCCTAGGAAGCCAGGTTTCATAATGGGAAGTAACAATACGTCACTGTGCAGAGACACCTGCAGCAAACTCAGCGATTCTCTGGTCTCTTCTCAGTCTCTGCTGTCTTGTCAGGTGCTTCTGTGAGTTTTGTTTGGGTAGAAACTTACCTGAATTCAGTCCATGGAACCTGCTCCCCATGGTATTTGCTGCAGGTGTCTTCAGTCTCTGAGCAGAGACTGGAGAAGGAGCAGAGACCAGAGAACTGCTGAGGCTCAGGAAAAATGTAACTTTAGAGAGGGAGGGAGGGAGGAAGGGAGGGAGGGAGAGAGAGAGAGAGAGACTGACTGTTTAAAGGGAATACAAGGACAATCAATTGAGGAGGACATCTGGCCTCCACGTGCACAGGGCACGGGCATGTGCACACATATGAGCATACACTCCACACACATCACACATACGCTAACATGCAAGAATAGCAAAGTAATGGCATCACCAAATTTTAAAAAAAGGTAGAAGTTATTCATGCATGCAATGCAAAATACACTAAAGAAATTCCTGAAAGCTTAAAGAAAGGGACATTAGGCAGAAATATGATCTAAACACAGAAATGAAAAGCCCAGAAGAAGCAAATACATAAATATGCTTAACAAACATATGTTTGCACTGGTTTGGTTCAGTGTTCCCATGGAGGTTCAGGCCTGGAAGGTTAGGTCTCCAGCATGGGGCGATGTTGGAGGGGTCGACCCTTTAGAAGGTAGAAGCCAGCGGGAGCTGCGCTGGTGCTGGGAGTGTGATTTAACAGTGGATCGTGGCATCCCACCAAGTCTTTTTCCTGGCTCCTGATGTGTGTGGTTCGCTTTGCCACACACTGCTGTCAGCCACCTGAAGGAGAGGAGCTACTCACTCAAGGACAGAACTCTCCACAACCACGAGCCAACATCAACCATTGCTCTTTATTTTTTTAAAATTTGTTTTATTTGTTTATTTGCAAGCAGAGAGAAATTGCCAAAGACACAGAGAGAACGGGCACGCCAGGGTCTCCAGCCACTGAAAATGAACTCCAGATCCATGCACCACTTTGTGCATCTGGTTTTACATGGGTACTACCCTCTTCTATCATCCATGACGGAATGTTCATTGTGAAGTTCAAGAAAGTTGATGTAACCTCATGTACGTCACAGCCACAGCATGTAAGACAGCATTCCAATACACGCCTCCCCATTATCTAGCTCTTACATTATTCCTGCCTCCTCTTCTGAAATTGAACAAAATGCTATTATCTATCTATCTATCTATCTATCATCTATCTATCTATCTATCTATCTATCTATCTATCTATCTATCTATCTATTCATTTATCTGCAAGCAGAGAGAGAGACAGAAGAGAGACAAGAGGAGAGAGAATCAGTGCACAGGGACCTCCAGCCACTCCAGAAGAGCTCCAGATGCATGCACCACTTTGTGCGCCTGGCTTTATGTGGACACTGGGGAATTGAACCAGTATTGTTAGGCTTTGCAGGCATGTGCCTTAACTGCTGAGCCATCTCTCCAGCTCCTGAACAAGATACTTTTTAAACTAAGCATGAAAGCAAACGGAACTCACAGCAAGCTGAAGAAAGAGTGTAACTAAAAAAAAATTAGAGAAAAAAATCAGAGAAAAATCAAAGCCAAAAATTGTTTCTTTGAAATAAAATTAAAATTATAAATTTATTAGCTGACTTGAGCAAAACAAAAAAATAAGGTAATACATTTCAAAAGTGGCAAATAGAACATTACTCCTGATTCTGTAGAACTCAACATGACAAGGGTATTTAATTAGTTATTTTTATCATAACTATGACAAAATACCAGGCCGATGCAACTTCAGAGAAGAAAAGTTTGAGTCATAGGTTCAGAGACTTTTCAGTGGACCAGGGGGGACAGTGTAGTGGTGGGAGTGGCTATGCCTGTGGTGATGGGAGCATAAGGCCCTATTCACAGTTTGTAGAGATGAAGGCAGACAATGCAAGCAAAACTCAGGGGTGGTGTAACCTTTAGAGGTCCACCACTAATGGTCTGCTTCCACCAGCCAGGTCCCACCTCCTAAAGGCTCCACAGCCTTCAAATGAGTACCAAAATCTTGGGATGGAGTGCCCCAAACATGATACTGTGGGGTTACATTTCAGATTCAAGCCATAATATTCCACCCTGACCCCCACAAGTTCATGGCCATCACATAATACAAAGTGTACTCAGTCCAAATTCAAAAGCCACCATAGTTTTAACAGTTTCAATACTGCTCAAAAAGTTCAAAGTCTCCTTCTGAGTCCCACAGAAAGCTCCTAGTGGTGAGCCCATGTAAAATTAAAGAAAAAATTATACAATGGTACAGAGCAAGCCTCACCATCCAAAACAGGTTGATAGCAATGAAATTTGGGGCCAAAGTAAGACTAGATCCTAGCAGAGTAAACATTAAACCCTGCAGCTCCATGTCTGGAATCCAGGACAGGTGGTGACAAGATATGAGAATCTTTGAGCTTAAGTAGCCTTCCTTACCCCACTGCCCCTGCCATTTGTAGCATTCATGCCATCTCTCTTGGCCTGGCACCATGGGGTACCAGCAGCTTTCCTTGGCAGATGTCCATTGCTTCTGGTGTCTCAAAAATCCTGGAGTCTCCATTGCAACTTGGAGTTTCCCCTCATGGCTTCATGCATCAGCTTCTCAGGTCCTTCCTGCACGGACTCCAGCCCTGCTCCACCTTGTTCTCACTGACTTTCTTTCTGGTGCCTTCCTGAAAGCCACTATGAAACTGTCATTCTTTCGTTCTTCATGCCTGAAAACCAGCACCACCTAATGTGTCATCTCGAGTTCTTCTACCCCCTTGAGATGTGCCCTGGTCTGCTTTGACCCCGGCTGCAGGGACCTCTCTCTCAGTGCCCATGTTTGAGCCTGGGAAAACATTTCCTGAGGTAGCCCATTCCAAGCAGACGGCCCTTCTGATGTATCTTGTCCAGCATCCTTTTAAAAAGTCTTTCAAATGCACTTGCACTTTGTACATTTTGGCACGTTTAATGGGAGGAACCTTTCTTTCTAAATGCCTTCTTATTTTCCTAATGAACATGTGGTCCTTTATTTTTACTGACACCAATCCCTTTACAATTCCATCAGCTTTACCCACACTTCTTGTGTTCACAGCCTTAACTGCATTCATGCTCTTTTCCTTAGCAAACTCCAAATTTCTCACTTCTCTTTCCTCCATTTAAAAAAATTCTTTATTAAACAGAGAGATACAAAGAGAGAAAGAGAGAGAGAGAAAGAGAGAGAAAAAGAGAAAGAGAGAGAGAGAGAACCAGGGCCAACACCCTGTTGGTCTGGCTGGTTTATGTGGGCACTGGGGAATTGAACTTGGGGCCTTAGGCACTGGAGGCAAGTGCCTTAACCGCTAAGCCATCTCTCCAGCCCCTTTCCTCCATTTTTTCCCTCAGAATTTTCATTAAAAGCCTGGCTAAAAGCAGCCAGCAACAACTATCCTGTAGCCCAGATATGATAATCCATATATGAAGTGTAAAGAGATTTTATTTATTGCTGCAAGAAAAGGAAGGTGACAATGAGGGACATTGATGAGGAAAGTGAGTGACAGATAAGATAAATAACAAAGAGAAGACATAGCATGGCTTATAAGAAGAGCTCTGAGTTTGATGTCTGAGTGGTTGCATACGAAGTGGACTAGTTTGTAAGCCGTTACAACCCTCAGCAGATGTCTATACCATCTACCTCACCTGGATCAAATCACCATCAAAGCACTCCACATATAACTTCTGCATCACCACTTCCATTAGCATCATCATCCCAGAGGGGTTAACATTTTTCTTCTATCTTTTCCTTCTAATTGATAATTATTTTGTGGGGGAATAATTTGAGACTCTATAAATGGGCTGAGACTCCCTAAATGTAAAGATATAAAGGTTGTTTCCTAACCTTTATTGATGACCCTTGTCTGCACAAATTATTTTAATTGCAAAGTAACTTTGTTTTCACAATTTCTTTCAAGCTTATGAAACTATCTTTATAAGGAAGGGTTCTCAATTATACCTCGACCTACATCTGCACCTATCCATCCATCTACTTACATATCTACATAACTATTTACCTAGTTCAGTGGGGATTTTTACACTAGTTACAAAAAGTCAAATGGGAATTAACCATAAGAAAAAAAAAGCAGTCTCTAACTGCTAACAAATGGGAGACTGGCTCTTAAAGCCAAGCGATGGTGTTCTGTTGAGTGTTAATAATTTCATATGGCAATGATATTGACCAAGGTCACTCTGAGACAAAGCATGAAAAAGGAAGCCTACTCCATAACATGTGAACACAACAAAAGGCAGAACACAAACACTGAGTGTATGTCCCTCTCCATGGCTGACAGGAGAGTCTGTCACTTCCTTGTTAGGAATGCTAAATTATGCATGCTAAGTTCCTCTCCATTCTTCTCACCTGTTGGGCAAACTCTAACATAAACGATCATGGAACTGTCTACTCATGTCAGTACCCAAGCAGAGCGAACACCTATCACTGAAACCCAGTCGGACATGAGTGCAAACACATCGTAAGCATCTGCTTATCCTGTGCTTCTGTTCAGTTCCTCATGGAACACAACTCTGTTCACCTGGGAGAGCATTTTGGAGAGCTTTGGTGGAGGCCATCGCTGACTTTGCCATGGAGCAACCTGCCAAACTTGACATTGACCAAATGATCAATGAGGGCTGGTGGAATAATCCATCATCTGATTCCTCCTGAGGGTGCTGGACTGGAAAAACTCAACACTGCCTTTGTAGTATTTCTGTCAAAAACATTATATATCTGATCATGAAGAAACGTCAAAACACCCCAAACACAGTCTACAAAAGACTCCTGTATAGTTTTCAAAAACATCAGTTTCAACAAAGAAAGGGGCACATTGAGGGACTCTAGTACCTTAAAGTGGCAGAAGACATGACAGAAGGGTTGAATACAGTTCAGGATCACTGAGATGAATGATAACTCCTCATAAGATGTATCGGCTAGGTAACACTGAATTCATCTTAGTTTCCTAGACACAGTTTTGCTGTGTGTTGGATGTTGATGATATAAGAGAATATCCTTATTGTTAGGAGATGCACATCATTTAATTGCATAGGATATGTTAGGATTGGATATTTCTATGCCTGTGTATTTCTGTGCACACGGCAAGGGGTGGGGGAATGTTGGGAAATCTGGATGAAGGGTACCTAGAAATTCAGCTATTCTTAAAACTTCTTTGTACGTTTGAAATCATATTTGATTTTTGTTATTTGCAGATCTTATAGTCCATGAGCTTCCTACAAACACCAAATTAGCAAATATTGAACTATTGCTACTAACTAGGAAAAATATAGGGATAGGTTCCCGTGAACCTTTGGCTGTAACATTTTCATCAATCCATCATCCACATGTTTTATGTGTATCTCTGTTTAAATGAACCTTATTTAACATATAGTTGGTTAACATTGGCCATCAGCATTGTAAATCATGTCTGAATGAACCTCAGAGAGGTGGTTTGAATGGGATGTCCCCCATAAACTCATGTCTTTTGAATGTTTGGTGCCCATCTGGTGGCAATTTGGGAGGTGGAGCCTTGATAGAGGAGGTGTGTTACTGGAAGTAGACTCTGTGGCTTATTAGCCTCCAGTGTACTAGTGTTAATCCACTCTGTCTTCATCTGCTGTGACAGAGGTGATGTCCAGCCTCTGCTCATGCCATGCTTTCCCTTGAGACTGTAAGCTAAATAAACAACTTTCCTCCCATCAAACCTTTGGTCAGGTTTGGTCCCAGCAACTACAATAGTTAGTTAGCATATTCACTTCCTTAGGGAAACTCACAGCCTTCTTTCATCTAGAGACTGTGGATAGCGCTTTGGTGCACTGTACTTAGGGACCATGGGAAACACCAGAATCACCAACATAAAATGAAAAGTGAAAAGTACAGTACTGAATACACTGAGAAAAGGACACTGGTTTAACAGGAATAAGAGTCAGAATGTCCTCTTGTCCTATGTAGCTGGCCATGTGCACGTCAGTTGGCTCAAAAAATGGGACTGCTCTGTGGAACACTGGTAAGTAACTCCGAGGGCACCGTGAGCATTGATTTGAGTGTTTTAAACATATGGACACATTCACAGATATGGAACCCATTAATAATGAAGATTGATTATATATATATAAATGAAAAGTTAAGAAAATGTGTTTTCAATTGGGGAGATTAAAAAAAATGTAGTGTTAATGAAGCGAATTATCACCAAACAGTGGGGTTGTTCTGAGAAGAATAATATGAGTTAAGTCAGGATATTATAGGTTTGAAAGCTTAATATTATTTAAGTCAAGGTATTATAGGTTTGCAAGTTTGTCTTAGAAAGGCCTTAGAGGCATCTGAAAATCTGGAAGTTGATGAAGGCCAGCCAGGGTATGAGAAATCGCAGGGATCACTGGTCATAGCAGAGAGATGACCCACAAGAGGGAAAGACAGATCTGTGCCTAGCTCCGAAGACAAATGAGGTTAACTAGTGATGACAGAGAAAGGCAACTCCAACGCCGGTGAACACAGTGCACCTGCCTTCATGCTGGTGTGGTTTCTTTTCCTTTTTGTATTTTTACATTTTTATTTAGCATACAGAGATTTAGGCATCATTCAATCTTACATTTTCAAACGCAATTTTCTTTAATGGATTCTCCTCCCAGCCCTCTCTCTGATCCCTCTCCTCCCCTCTAGTGTCACATGTCACATGTCTCCTCCGACCCCTTTTCCTCCTCATTTCTCTACACTCACTCTTGGTCACCATTGTCTTCTGAGAGTTTTTATCTAGGTTTGCTCTCCACCTTTAGACACACACTTACAGATATTACAAGCTAGACTCCTCATGTCAGAGGGAACATGTGATTTTAGTCTTGCTGAGTTTGAGTCACTTTGCTTAAGTGGCAAGGATTCCTAAGACACACTGGCAGAGCCAAGGGGCAGCACCAGATAGGTTTCAACAAGACAGAGTCAACTCAAATGATAGGAAAGTTGGACACATTAAGAGCTTTTCAGATGGAATGGGCTCATTTATGAGATGGCCCCATTGCCCTGAAAGGAGCTCAAATGTGGACTAGGAGATCATTTACCGGAACCAATGCATTTAAGGAATACTTGGGTTGCACGATCTTTTAAAAAATGCCCGACTCTAACATTCTCTGCTGACTTTTTAATTGGATGTCTTAGCAAATTATTTTTTTTAAATTTTTTTTAGCAAATTATTTTTGTATATTTCATCAGTCATGTAGCAAGTCCGATGTTATCCTTAAAAAGTAGTTAAGCTTATTGAAATAAGCTTTTTATTTCATCCCCCCCCAATTTCATCATAGACAAAAATCAATTCCACTGTAGTATCTAAAGCAAAGAAAGGTAAAAGCCATATGATTTTTGCAATGTCTTCCACCTTACTTCTCAGTAGTTGGCAAGGGGTGGCAGATGGGATCCCTCTCATGACAGCTGACCTACCATGCAGGAAATAAGCACTCGGGACCAGAGAGCTCTTCTAAGAAGCACAGTTCTGAGAGTTGCCTGCAAGATTGTGGTCTCTGTTCCAAGAATTTTTCCGAAATAATGTAGAGCCAACTATTAATTAGTGGCACATTACAGAGAAAACCATTGAAATAATAATAATGTCAATTCTCAAGCTGTTACGTACGTGCTATTCCACTGGTGGCCGGAAGTCTGAGGGACATTACAGCCAGTTACAACAAAACTGGAGACTTATATCTGTCATCCTGAATCAACTCTGGGGTCCCTCACATGACAACATGCAAGCCTCCTCTCTATGAGGTGTGCAGATGTGGGTAGGGGCTTCCTGTGGAATAGTGTTAACCTGTCTTCTAGTATTTACTATAACTATCTGTGCTTTTAAAAATTAATTAACTAATTAATTTTCAAGCAGAGAGAGACATATATATATATATATATATATATATATATATATATATATATATATATATAGAGAGAGAGAGAGAGAGAGAGAGAGAATGAACACTCTAGGGTTTCTAGCTACTGCAAACGAACTCCAGATGCATGCACCACTTTGTGCATCCAGCTTTATGTGGGCACTGGGGAATTGACTCTGGGTCATTAGGCCTTGCAGGCAAGCACCTTAACTACTGAACTATCTTTCTAGCTTTTTTTTCAAATTTTAGAAAAAGTAAGAATGTTGAGTTATGTCCAGTAATGGGAAGAATGCACTGATTTTCTGAGGTCCAATTTCATTTAAAATGTAGAATATCCTGCACTTAACATTTGTTGTTAACAACACTACATGCTTTACAGCTAGGAATAAGAATAGCTTCAGGCTTATTCCACACTAATAAGAAAGCACTTTAAATCCATAATATTGTTAATAAAAGCAAGTATTTTTTGATATAAATTCATTCCACTTCACAGTCAACAAAATACTCCCAATAAAATTATCCATTATCAATTACAAAAGACCCTGCATGAGCAAATCCCTTATCAATTACAAAAGACCCTGCATGAGCAAATCCCTTAAGAGATGCTTTAAAGGAAATTCATGTCATATACCATATGCAATAAGAGAGGGCAGTAATAAGACCATTTTGGCAATATGAATATGGACATGATAAGCAACCATATGTCATAGCTGATGCTCATAAACAAATTGGTAAATTAGACATTAAAACTGAAATTCTTGGGCTGGAGAGATGGCTTATTAATTAAGGCATTTGCCTTCAAGGCAGAAGGACCCAAGTTCGATTCCTCAGTGCCCAAGTAAAGCCAGATGCACAAGGTGGTGCTTGCATTTGGAGTTTGTTTGCAGTGGCTGGAGGCCTTGGCACATCCATTCTCTCTGTCTGCATCTCTCTCAAATAAATAAATAAATAAATAAATAAATATTTAAAAAAAATTGAAGTTCTTGTTCTTAAAAAACAGTCCTGACGAAGATTCAATAGGCATCAACATAGTTCCTATAACAACTGTGTTTGGGAACATAGTTTTAGGTTGTTCAATATAATAATTATTAGCAAATATGTATTATGTACTTGCCTTTTCCAAACTACTGACTGGCAGATTTGGAGGATGTGAAAGAGGTGCAGCCCCCTCTCCCCCATCAGGCAGATCATGCCTAGGGTGCAGGCAGACAATGACACATGTATGTGTAATTCAAGAGAGCATGTGATGTTAGAAGTCAGTATTCATTATTGTGTGTGCAGGTGCATGTGGAGACCAGGAGTCAACACTGGGGTCTTTCTTCATCACTCTCTACCTTGTTCGTTAAGAAAGGTTCCTTTAGTTGAACCTAGAGCTCACCCATTTGACTAAACTAGCTGGTCCATGAACCCCAGGGGTAGCCAGTCTCTGACTCCCTGGTACTGGGATTACGGGCAT
>PVHP010014347.1:0-39309 GCA_004024765.1 Zapus hudsonius | reverse complement strand
GGAGGACCAAGGACCACAAAAGCCTCATTGTGTCTGAAACTCCCAGCAAGGAAGGTTAAGTCCCCCCATTGAGTTGCCATCTCTTCATTGGTCTAATCTGAGAGTCGCATTCCTGGGCGGCTGGCCCCCTTTCAGAAGCTGCCTAGTTGAGATGTGACTTCCCTGACAGTGAGACACTTAGGCTCAGAGAAAAAAGATCACCGTGTGCTCCCTCCCTTTCTCAAATTTTCCAGAACAATTAACGCGGCACTAACTTGACACCTCTTTCCTTGTTTGGCTTTGTAAACCCTGCTCCTTTCTTTCTATTAATTCCAGACATTAATATTTTCTTTCATGCAACTGCCGCCATTCACCCGTGAAACAGTTTGAACATTATGTAGCTGTCAAGATGCTTGGGGATTACCCAGGATGCCTTGCCTGTGAGAAAGTGACACTGCTGAGGCCGAGTTTTGAGATGTTTATTTTGAGATTATGCTGACAAGCATGAAGGCCTGATCCCAGAGTGGCAATTTCATTTAATTAAAGGCCTCTTTTTATTATAGTTTTCCCCCAATATATATATATATATATATATATATATATATATATATATATATATATATATATATATATATAATCAGAATGATTGTTCAAGTGACTAGCTGGAGGTGTCTCTTGTGCTGTTAAAGGAGGGGGTGGGCAGATTCTCACTAGTGAGGATTCCTTCCACTGAGTCACGGTGAATGTATTTATTTTTATTATCGTTCACACAACCATGGCTCAGTATGGCTAAGCTGGCCAAACTGAAATATTGGGGATGAATATGTATATTTGCAGTTTTCTAATTTATTTCTAATTTTGTTTAAAATTAGTACTCCTGTACTACTGGAAGGCTAATTTTAAACTTGTGCATTCCTGAACCTGTTAAGATTAAATAACATACATTACCATATTGTATAGTGATGCACTGTCGGCTCAAATAGTTGGGAAAATATTGCATTTTTTCAGTGACTTTAGTGCTGGTGCTAAATAGAAATATAAAACAGGACTTGAAAGCATATAATTGAAGTTATTAATAATGACTATTAAGGACTCAGTAAATGTTTGCAACAAAGAAGCTTAAATTAATACTTCACATAATATCCTTAGATGATAGTGCTTTGACTTTAATATAAGAAATTTATCTCAGTAAACATTCTGGGCTCCATCCAGGGCACTGTGAACAAACTGCAGGGCTGGTCTTTGTATAACACTTATTCATAGCACTTGATGTTATAACTCTCCAAATTAGATGATTCTCCCCCCCCAGCTTCTTCAATAGGCCTTCATTGATCTCCTCTTTGATAGTTCATTCACTCATACATTTTCTTCATCAGGTATTGATGAGCCAGGGTGTCCTTGGCATATAGGATGGCACACAGCCTTGCCTGTGACACAAGGCACAATGCATAATTCATGCTTGATGTTTGCAGATTTTTTTTTCTCAATTGATCTGAGAAATGACCAGGAGAATCTGCCTTCAGCTTGTTTTTTTGCCTTTTTTTTTTTTTTTTTTTTTTTTTTTTTTTTTTTTTTTTTTTTTTTTTTTTTTTTTTTTTTTTTTTTTTTTTTTTTTTTTTTTGCTTTGGGCTTGGTGACTAGAGGGGCATTATTCATTCCTTTTGGTATCCCTTTCAAAGCTCTCTGGGAGGGGAGGGAGGAGCTGCACAGGTCAGCAGTGTCAGGTCTGAGGCCAGCCAGGGCCTGGTGGAGTTGGCATTCAGAGGGCTGGCTGAGACAATGTGTGCCTCTTGGGTGCAGGTGCAGGGAGACTGCAAAGAATGGCCACTCTGTCGATTTAATCTCTACGCCCCCAGTTCCAGTTGGAGTTCTGATGCCCCATCTTTTTTGAGCTAGTGGTTCCAGAGATTGATTGATTTATTATGATTATGTTTTTAAGTATGGGATTCTGTTAAACCAGCCATCTGCTGAGCGTTTGGTAATGCCCACTCTCTTTTCCCTGACGCTCTGAGGATCCTTGAAGGGGTGGGCTTCTCCCCAGGACTCCTGACCCTGTCCTGTTTGTGGGTAGTGGAGGGGTACTTAGCCACAATGAAATCAAACAGAAGCTCAAAGAGTTCATGGAATTAATCTTTTGCCCTCAAGTGGTTACATTTCTCTCTCCTCCATGCCTGGGGCCTCCCCTCTCTGCACAGGGACCCCTCTGTCCTGAGTGTACTCTGTGGACTGCATGGGGCCTGGGGACTGTGGGGAGCATGTTGACTTGGAGAGATCATAGGTTTTCATGTGTGTTTTAAAATTCTGTCTTGTTCTTTTTTTCCTTTAAAGGCACGAGTGATCCCTATGTGAAATTTAAGCTGAATGGGAAGACGCTGTACAAAAGTAAAGTGATCTATAAGAACTTGAACCCCATTTGGGACGAGATAGTTGTGTTGCCAATACAAAGCCTTGATCAAAAGCTCCGTGTGAAGGTAATCACAGACGGCTTTCTAGTCGGCTCTTTCATGTACAATATTTATTCCTGTGAACCTCAGACTTTTTTATATATGTGTGAGATAGTTTTCATTTTAAACTGGCATGTTGTTTACACACAAAAAGAATAGATCAAAATAATGCAGTAGTGCAATATAGGAGGAGATAAAAGAAATACCTAAGGACAGAAATATCCCCACAGAACAAAGATCTGCTTTACAGAAAGCAACATTTTTACATTGAAGTATACAGAGACTGTACATGATTGCAGAGAAATATCTTATTTTTTCCTGAAGTGTTTTTCATTCGTGTTTTCAAGATTTTCATACTGCATTTATTTATTTATTTATTTATTTATTTATTTATTTATTTATTTATTTACTTATATTGTCCATAATGAGTTATAATATTTAATGGGCAAACAATGAGTTGTTATCCCCCGTTCCCCAATGCCCCTCTTCCCCATCCCCAATCAGCTGGATATCCTCCTTCATGGGCAGTCTGAATCAATCCTTGGGGCTGGGGACCATGGATAGCCCAGGAGTCAGCCCAGTTCCGCTGGTCCTAGTATGTTGTTACTGAGGGAGGCTGCACACATTTCTTAAAGCACACATGATAGCAGCGGCCACTGCAAAATGAATGCTGAGTTTGATACAGATGTGCTATCTACCTCAAGGTAACACAAGTATGTGACTAACATAAACCACCTGTATTGCTTCACCATACGTGTTTCTATCTAACCAGTATTTATAGTAGTAAACTGCTCTTAAGACCCATTCATCACGTATTAGTACTCTGGCATTCATTTGTTAGAGTGAAGTGTTAATACGTCACATCTTATGTATTATAGCAAATTGGTAGATTTCATTATAAAAGCCAACTAGGTTTTTTTTTCTATATATATATATATATGGACAATATATATATATATATATATATATTATATATATATATATATATATATATATATATATATATATAGAATTACATTATTTAGTGGGCAAACAATGAGTTGTTATCCCCAATTCCCCAATGCCCCCCTCCCCATCCCCAATCAGCTGGATATCCTCCTCCATGTTTTAAATGTTTATTTGCAACGACCCTTTTCGTTTTGGCATCATAGTTTGTTTTGCCTAGCTGAGTACATATCCTAACTCTGCCCACAGACATTGTGTTCATTTTAAGCAAAGCACTGTGCTCACTCTGTACAGGGATTTGCATTTTAGATGCTGATGTATTTTGATCTATCTACAAAGGAAAATTAGGAATTATTTTATTATGAAATTTTCCTTGAAGTCTTAATTGTGTTTAAGTTTAAAAACTTGTAATGTTGAATTGTGTGCATGGAAATTAAGGTACACCAGTATTATTATTTAAAAGTTATACATGAGAAGACTTCTTTTTGTTCTTACTATATATTTCAATTGAATGATCTATTACTCATCCTTAGGCAAGCATGAAAAAATTAGGTTAAATTTAAAAAAAAATTCCTCCACACTTCTCATGCTACCTTAAAAGTGAACTTGCTTCAAAGACTAAGTTAAAATGTTAATCATACAGAAGGAATTCTTTAGACTCTTAATGAAAACTGTGTTCATCTCAAATTAGTGAGATCTGCTCTGCAGAAAATCACCCTGTAAATAATATCCTCATTGATTACATTGAAACTTCCTGAATGTGGAAGAATTATTACTGGCCCTGTAATGGTGACAGGTAAGCCTTTCTCACTAGGAATAACTTTACACTTAACAGATCTTCAAGCCACTGAGTGTAAGCATCAGTTGCTCTAACATCTGGGGAAAAACTGCATGAGTTGAGTACAGAATGGGATTGCTATAGAATATTTAGCAAATTTCTATTTAATTGGCAGATCTGCTCACCATGGAAAATGCTACATTTTAATGAGAGACCAATTAAACCACAGGGAGAGGACCATTGTGCCTATCATTTTTATTGCAGAGGACTAATGCCTGAAAAATACTTCCTGATGTTGTTTTGGACACGGTTAGCTAACTGGGCATGATGTCTCATTTTGTTCTCAGTATAAGCATAGCTAAATTTTTCTTCCCATGGACTTTATAAATGGTACTAAAAGATGGATTTCAAGATGCTCAGCATATTAGGTATTAATAATTTGATAAATGTGGTTGCTTTATCACAACACGCCCATTTGTGTTAATGGTTTTCTCTTCTTGTAGGTATATGACCGGGATTTAACCACTTCTGATTTCATGGGTTCTGCATTTGTTATTCTCAGGGATCTTGAGCTTAACAGGTATTTTTAACTGGCGTTATCAGTGAATTTTGTGAAACTTGTGCTTATATTAAATGATTTTTCAGATCAATTAACAATAAAAATTTGAATGTCATAGCTCACAAATTATTTTCTGCAATATTTGCTTTTTGTTGACAAATCCGTTATTAAATAATTTCTTATATATTGTAAAATGAACATTGAACTTTATATTTTCTTTTGTTAATATAGATGCTCATTAATCTAACCTAAAATAAGTATTTACATTTCTTTTTGGTGGTAGCATAGGGAGATCAGTTAACTAACTATTAAATTCAACAATGCCAGTTTTTTTCTTTGCCTGACAATGGTTGATTATTTTCATTGCATGTGGCACCTTCTTAGCATTGTGCCTAATCTTTATGTAGAGATAAGAGCTTTATGCTATAAGCTCAGGATGCACTTAGTCCTAACAATTAGTGTTATTATTAGTTGTTGCTTTTTGCTTACAGGACAACAGAACATGTTTTAAAATTAGAAGATCCAAACAGTTTAGAAGATGACATGGGGGTGATTGTGTTGAACTTGAACCTAGTTGTAAAGCAAGGCGATTTCAAGAGACATGTGAGTGTTATTCCTTTACCTTGTTCTTCACCTCTGTACTCTAGGCCAGAAGACAATTGGTCTTTTTGTAATTTTCAGGGATAAAGCAAACAGTATACCTCTGTGGATAATATATATCCTCTTTTGAAACACCTGAAAGAAATTCCAAATAATGAAGGAATTTTCAAGTTTATGAGTAGGGCTATAGTTAGGCTATAGTTAATATTGCTATTAAACTTACATGTTTCATATGATTAGCCTTTGATAGATTATCTAAAATATATTTTTATTCAGCACCAAGGTTTCCATTTAGTAATTTTAGGTCCTAGATAACTTAGGCATATTCAATTATGAAAAGCGATTCCTAGGATTTAATTATTGCATGGTAAATTATTAAGTGTTCAAGTGGATGCCTACAATATTTTCTTCACTTGTTTTTTCTTTTTTGTTGCTTGTAGCTACTAAGTTTCCCTTTGGGTGTGCTTTTGGGAAGATGCAAATTTTAATGTTCTCTATTAGAATACATGGGAACTTCTCATTAATAAATACACTATGCAGTGAAGAAGTCTTTAATGGTGATGAAGCATTAGGTTTTGTCAGGATGTGATTGAGATCTCTCTTGGGAGTAAATACAGTAATTATATTACAATTATAATAATTAAAATCAGAAAAAAAATGTATTGGATTTTAACTTTTAAAGCCAGATATAATACTTACTTGAGAAAAAAGATGTGTTTCAATTTAAACTGTGTAGGATCCAGAATGAAAATCAGAAGCCTGTTTTTTTTTAAATTACATTTCCAATAGTGTTTAAATTAAGGTAATGACATAGACTAGGTAAATCCTCTCCATTTTAGGTACCACTCATGCTTTCCATGTAATCTATTTCATGTTGAAAATCTTGACTGATATACAAGTAAACTACTTTTCAGTTTCCATAGTCAACTGTATAGTTGTGCTTTTTAATATGTAGCCCTTATGATAACTCACTTGACAATAACAGAGTAAAACAAATCTTTAATGATACTGTTCATTTCTGGGATCTCAATAATGTTGATATTTCAATGATAAAAATAAGCATTTTTTCATTCCACCAAGTGAAGGTGTGCTTTTCTTCAGCTTCCTTTGTGTCTTCAGAGCATTCTTTCAGCATCCATACCTCTACCTTATCACCAAGGTGTGCAGCTGGCAACAGGTTACTCACAGCGGCTGCTGGGTTCAGTTAGCCTACGCTGTATCATTTCTCCCATAGTCACATATGTGCCCAGCAAAATTCCTGACATATTTTAGTGGCCTCGCTAAACTTGGATGATTTCCCCATGTAAATAGCTGCAAACTTACATTGCTTTTTTGTGATTTTTCTAAAGTCAATTAGACTATGTTTAGCTGTCTGTCATATTTGTGTTCTAGGTCACTTAGATACTGTTCACCTTTGAAAATTTAGTTATAGCATTAAAATTTCAAGTGATTTCCCATTACAAAAATTAACACTAGATGCAGCTTGGATTATGCTTTTTGTAAAATACCTCAAAGATTTTTTTTAAGTATAGAGAATCCACAATTCTGATCTAATTTAGCCCAGCCCCTGTTACACTGGACTCCCCCTGCCCCCCACCTTCTGTGGAGAGGGGCTTGTCACACTATTTCTCTGTACTCATGTGCTTTCTTCTCTTTGTCTGGCAGTTGACTAGTGTACAGTTTATTTCATATCTTCCAAAAGAAGTACCTTAGCATAGAAATTTCTACCTGTTCTCGTTTGTCTGGGCTGGAAATTTTCTTTTTCTCTTTTTGTACTTGATCTAAGTACAACCAAGGAGTAGTTAATTGAGGAATAATTTATTCTGAGCCATATGTGGTTATTCTACTTACAGTGAATATCATAGTTCCTTTGGGTATAATAGATGCAGGGAAGCATTTGTTCTTTTCGTTGAATTTAAGTTAATATCTAAAGAGATTTTTGGTTTGGACTTTTTAAAATTGGGAATGACTAGCACTTTGAGACTGGAGGATTAAGATACTATGTTTATAAATTTCCATTTTAATTTAAACTTTGTAGCAGTTTCAGTTTAGATTCTCAGCTTTGTACCCATTTTCCTTCTCTCATTGAGGCAATTTCTGATGCTATAGAGGCACAAAAAATTTTGACATGCGCACATTGTCTCTGAATTTATCCTCATGTCTCATGGCTTAAGAACTTATGAACATGGTTTAGGGAGAAGGTAAGGTGCCAGCTGGAAGGCCAAAGTGTTTGTGCTTTATTTGCTTGGAAAAGAAATAAGATTATAAACTACCTGGGTTTGAACCCAGTCCCACAAATGTTCTCTACAATTCCCAAAGTAACACGCTCTCTGAGTTAGACTCTTCGTATGTGAAAGGAGGGTGGAAGATGATCTGCTTTACAGGGACAAGGGGACTGAGGTGGTTGAAGATGGTGTTGGACATGAGGTAGGGACAGACATTCAAGACATGGCAATTAGTAGTATTGCAATAAAGAAAAACCAAAACATTCCATTGGTAACTTTATCCATTTGGTTTATCTTTTATAATTTTACAAAATCAAGTAAATCCTTATACAGAAAATGATTTGAAGAGCTCTATGCCTATAAGAGGTTATAATTAATTTTGATGGTTGTACTAAGATGAAATATTTGATACTTTGTTGAGAAAATACCTGCAAAACTGCTTCTCATACTCTGCTTATAATTCCTATAGCTATCATATTTTTAATGTGGCGCTCACAATTTCATGAGGAAAAGTCTTATCGATGAAGAGTATCTTAAAACCATGCCTACCCCAGGGTTTCTAATTGCTGGTCACTGGATTAAAAGTGGATTTCTCCCTATGGCTATTTATTTTCTGATTTATTGGGAAGATATTGGAAAAGTGGATAGGCTATTTAGGTAAAAGTGCTATCTTCTCCCCTTAAACATAATAGTAAATGTGCTTAATTTCATTTTGAATAGAAATCTCTTGAATTTATTCAAGTTAACTAGCCTGAGCAGAACTTTGTGATGCTGTGTAATAATGGGTTAAGGAGAGGGTTTTGCTGAAAGAGAAGTGAAATTGTAGGTAAAATACAACAGGCTTTGCAGGACAAAGGAATGCTCAGAAGAGAACATGAAGGTTCTTAGCCTTAAATCTCTTGCTTCCCTCACTCAGCAAAGTTAACTTATTTAGTTAGGCAATGATGACTCGGTTATTTTGAATATTTAGGTTAATTGTATCAAAGCAAACAAAATTATATTTTCTGTTATCTAAAACATGGGAGACCCAAATATGAACTAACATTTGTCATGAATTTCATAAACCTTTTATATGTGACCTACATAGTTCTAGGAGAAGGGACCTAAATTTCTACATCTTAAAAATGAAATTATACAATGTCAAGGTCATTAAACAATAAATATATCGCTTTGGATGGAACAGTTTCAGCTGCCACTGCCTCAGCACACCGGCTCCTCTGAAGAAATGACCGATCACAACCCCATGAGTGTGCATTCTGTCTGTTTCTGAGCAAGTTCTTGCTTACCTGTGCTCTTTTTGTAACTTTCAAGTATCAACTGCATCCTATAACATAGTGCACAGCATGCTTACATTATTAATGATTGGATGTTTCTCTGTTTCATTCTGACACCTTCGCTATGCAATGGACCTCAATCCTTAGCGGTGGTCAAATCGGAAGCGGTTAAGTGGCAGCAAGGTAAATTTATTCTTTTTTTCTTTAGATCATTTTTCTCTAACTACTTCTTTGCAGTAAGTACAAATGTAGACATAATTGATATCACCCAACCTTTACTTGAAACAGCATTCTTTGTCTCTTACTGCCCTAATGAATAAGAAGAGAATAACCTTTCTTTAGAATTTCATTAACTAAGGGCATGGCCAGATGTTTGAACTTGCACTTGTATGAGTGGTGACATTTTGTATGTAACACCCATGGTAGAATTTTACACTTCATTAAGCTTGCAATATTAAGACTATAACATGGATAGATGTTATTCCTTTAGAACACTATTTACTGTTAAATAGAAGCTAGCATGATCGTGTGAGTGTTACAGGAACAATGTTAATATTGAAGGAATATTCCATATATGGTACAAGTCTATTTCATATACTTAGGGTGAAAAAGCTCTTTATTTTTGAGTTATAACTTCTTTCAAGATTTCCTCATGAAGTACTTGTGCCTTTTTACATTGTTACTATCTTGAAGAAATTACACAGTATTATATACTTTATCAAATATTGGTATACTAAACTAGGCAAGCATTCATAAGTTTTAAATTTATCAAGTTATTAAACTATCAAAGTATAATTTTGGTGACTGATGTTGGTGATTCACTATTATAATCCCATTACTTGGGAGGTTGAGTTAGGAGGATTCAGTGACTTTGAAGTTAGCCTGGTCTACAGAGTGAATTCCGGGTTAGCTTGGGCTTTAATGAGAATCTGTATCAAGGAGAAAAAAACTAAAGACAAAAAAAAGTAATAAACGCCTAAAATACCAAAGTATTTCAAATGTAATTTAATAGCTCTTCCTACTCTTATAAAGGGAAATAATTAACAACAAAAAAGAAATTGCTATGAAGTGATTAATTAAAGAGCCATATTTCAGGCTCTTCAGCTGATTCGGTCTCTGTGTATGTGTGCATGAAGGTGGCTGGTGCTGTGTGTGCAGACTTGCCCTGTCTAATTTCTAACCTCACTATACTTGACTTTCCTACTTTTCTATAAATAAAATGTAGAATCTGAAACTGGGAACATGTCCTGACCATGGATGCTGTGTTGTGTCAGAAAGGAGAGAGAGAGAGAGAGAGAGAGAGAGAGAGAGAGAGAGAGAGAGAGAGAGAGAGAGAATCTTGCTTTTGCAATCCAAAGGAGGCATAGTGCCAGCAAGGCATCCTCACTGGAGTGAACCCACTTTGCATGGTGATCATGTTAACAGAACTCTTAGAAGATCATTAGTTATCCTTCCTAAAATCCTCAAACTCTGGCCCTTTTGAAGAAGTGAAATGAAGAGACACTGTGATGCTGTGTCTAAAAATGCCTCCATCCCTTTGCCTTGTTCCTTTCTAGTCACTAGAGGGTAGACGAACATCGTTTCTCACCATGGCAGAGAGCCCTGCTCTCCCTGGCTCTCCAGGAGGAAGAGTTTCTGTAACCACCCAAAGCAGTCAACTTTCCCGGCATGCTTTGGTGAAGCCTGACAAAGCAGTATTTTCTCGTTTATTGATTCTACTGCTGCACTAAAACAGTGGGGCTGTACATCAATAACCATCTTTAGTTAGGGAGCTTCGGACTGTGGAGGAGCGCTGGCAGTTTGTAGGAGAACATAAAGGCGAGGAAGAGAAATTGTGAGCTTGGGGAATATTGGAGTCTGGGGAGGATAGGAGAGGTTATGGAAGAATGGCCACAGGAGCGAGGAGGAAAGGAGAAATGATGACGGCTTGGATAAAGATATCAAAAATATGGAAGGGAGCGAGGATCCAGAAGGGCCGTATTAATATATGTACTACAGAGTTGTGAAACTGAGCTGTGGTCTTTTTTCCTTTTTTTTCTTCTTTTTACCTCAGCCACAATATTTTCTGGAATTTTACCTTTAGTATAGTGGGATTCGAAAATGTAGTAAGTATCTAAACCTAGTACATAAGTTTAGTTAGATTATAGGTAAGTAAAGTTCATTGAAAGCTATTCATGATCTTATTAGAGCCATGAACATTATATATTAGTTAATGTTTTAGTGGCTATGTTGAGTTCTTTGCATTTGAGAATATGCATTTAAGGAGAAAAAGTTAGGTAGCTTCAAGTTAGGCTTATGAAAATGGACACTGCAAATGATGTCATTAACACTCTAAAAGTAGTGACTCAGGTCAATCAACCCTTTGATACATTTAACTATAAACTTCTTTAGGATTTCCATATTCTATTTAATATTAGCTTATTTTTGACATGAAGATTACTTAGCTATAATTATTCAGATTTTCCTAGTTTTCATTAAGTTAAAAATATCACTAATTTTCATTTCAATATTATTCTTATAATGACTATTTTAGATTGCTTCTTTCCCCCATAACTTTTTAAGTTTCTGTCATCATTAAATGTTCCTGAATAAGACTGCCTTTGTGACTTTTTTTTCCTAAACTCTTTCCTTAAGATTTTGCCCTGGATTTTGCTGTAGTCAGAATATAGAAATGACCTTTTAAAATAGGGGAAGCACTCCCCAAAAAATCCTTTTGAGAGCTGGGTGTGGAGGCACTCAGGAGGCAGAGGTAGGAGGACTGCCATGAGTTCCAGGTTAGCCTGAAACCCCATAGTGAATTCCAGGTCAGCCTGGGCTAGAGTGAGACTCACCTTTGAAAAACAAAACAAAATTCAGCCTTTTGAAATGTGCATTTCATCAGGTAAGGATTTTGATTTAATAAGGCATGGATTCATACCTACCACTTTTTATGCAGTTGCTATGTGTAGTTCTTGCTGTGACAAGGGCTGACACAGATTCATTCCTGTGCATCCAAACGCTCTTACAGCTACAGATGGACATTAGTGGTGGGCATTTTTATTATCAAATACTGTGGTGAGGTACAAAAAGGCAATTATAATAATGAAATTTCTCTCTCTCTCTCTCTCTCTCTCTCTCTCACACACACACACACACACACACACACACACACACACACACACACACACAACCACACACCACACACCATACACTCCTAATCATTTGATCCATAGAGATTTCTGAATACAGGGCTCTTATGAATCTCTCTCACTTGAGACGAATTTTCAGAGAGATAAGGACATACTCACCCATGGCCCTGCTTTTGACCCTCTGACATATGCATTTGTATGTCAGCTAAATAGATAAAAATCACCTACACTGCTAGAACACTTTTTTTTTCCTGCAATGAAATCAGTTGACTATTGGTGTCAAGTTTTGGCCTTTTTGGCTCTGTATCCTTTTATTGTCGTTTCTGTTATTGTGGAGGCTGAACTCTGTGGGGCTACATTTTCTAGGTCCCTAATCATCTGCTCTCCAGCTGGCTTGGTCCAGGGATAGAAATTGGCACAAGGCTTGTTTGATGTGAAAGAACTGGGTTGAGAGAGGATAGTGAAAGAATTTGAAGGGAAGCTCTGCCTGTCTGTCAATAATGTCTCTTAAATGAGCTGCTCTTTGACCAAATCTCATTGAGAAACACGGGTGAATTTGATCATTGTTTTGTCTACACATACCTCGAGTTGAAAAGGAGATCCTCAACCCAAATGATTTTCACACCACTAGCTCTCCAGATGAACACCTCTCACTACACGCTTTTCACTCTGAACTGCCTTGACTTGTTGCATGGGCCCAGGAAGTAACACATGAATCTCTTCATTTAAGGAACTAAAGGCAAGATATTGTGCTTGGAATACTTTTCCAGTGGACAGAGTACATTCAGTTTGCTTGTTCATTCACCTATATATACATTCTTATAAAAGAATTAATTGGGCTGATGAGATGACTCAGGTTTTGGAGTTTGCCTGCAGAGCCTGACAAGCCTGGTTTTGATTCCTCAATACCTATATAAAGCCAGATGTGCAGTGACCCATGTCTCTAGAGTTCATTTGCTGTGGCTGGAGACTCTAGCATACCCATTCTGTGTGTGTGTGTGTGTGTGTGTGTGTGTGTGTGTGTGTGTGTGTGTGTGTCTGCTTGCAAAAAAGAAATTTAGGAATTGAACCTTGCTTGTAGCTTTTACACACAAGTGTCTTTAACCATTGTGCAATCTCCCCAGGATGATTTACACAAAATCTTAACTCAGGTCTAGCACTTTAACTTTTTTATTTTCTTGTTTAAACTAACAATTATACAGACAGAAATTTATATCTATGTGCTTAGATATCTGTGTGTCTATTTACTTATCTGTTAGTTACTGTTACTAACTCATCTTTTTTGTCCCTGTCTTACCTGTCCAATTTATGATCTATATGTCATCTGTCACTCCCTGTCTATATTCTTTATTTCTTTCATGCCAGGAATGCAACCTTGAGCCTTCGGCATGTTGAATATCATTGAGCTACACTCCAGCCCCTATCTGTTTATTCTGTTAACCAGAGTATATTTGGTTGTGGCTCAATACTGATCACTGCCAGGTGCCTCAACCCAGGTCCTTCTGTCATTGTCCTTGGAAGCAGAGGTCAGTGTTAGCCTGGGCAGAGTGACCACTGGGGGTGTTTCTCTTTCCTGAAGGCCGAAATCCTGCTCAAGTCTGACCACCAATCTGCTGGAATTCCCCTGTAAGCTTGCATATTCTCCAGGAAGATGGACAAGGACACCACATTCCTAAATATTTTATCTTTTATTTTCAGTTACATTACACTTAGACTTGTTCCAAAATTTCTCGCAAATTATAATCTCCCAATAGTCTACATCCCTGGAACTTGGAGGTAAATTGGCTCACCAGAACTGATGAGCAGATACGAGAGAGAAGAATTAGAATGGGCCATGTTTCCTGGGTCCAGTGAGGCCATTCTCTGAGACTGAGAGTCAGCTGTCTCTGAAACAGCATCCAGGTGGCTCTACAGTACATTCAAGTTTGAGAGTTACTGGCTTTGGCTAGAGAATGAAGTGGGCGGCTAGGAATGGTGTGAGTCTAACCTAGTGGTGTGTTCAGTAGCTACAGCTACTGGTTCAGTAGCTACAGGTTAGGATGATGCAAGGTGGTGCCCAGAGTCCAAAACTGAGGAAGGCAACTGGCTTAGATATCAGCCCCACATTCTCAGCAGCTTGAGAATAATACCACATTTTTAATCTCTTTCCCGTCCTGGGCGTGGATGCTTCTGAAGAATTTTAAGTAAAAGTAAGATGCAAAGAAATACAACAGATATAATGCCTAACATGGTTGCATAAATATGATAAATATTGCTGCAAACCATTACAACATTTGAGCTTCCTAGAGATCAGGGCAGTGACATAACTGTGTTACATTATATGACCTTCAGTATCTCTTCCTTTTCTAATAATAAGAAATTCATTAGAAGTATTTTTCTAGTCCTAAATTCTGAGAGTCATCAGGTATTCATAGTCCTTGTCTATTTATTTAATCTTTTTGAAATTTATTTTTTATTATTAAGTGTAACACTTGAGTGATGCTATTTCTTAGTAATTAAAAAGAAATTAAGTCAATACAGAGCTTTTATAGCTTTGTACACACAGATTCTTCACATCCTTGAAAATCTGATAGAGTTTTTACCCACAAATATAAATCTCGTCTTCTACGTACATGTGGGAAATTTAAAAGGCTTTCTTTTAATGTACATGTGAAGATTTTTGTATAGTTCTAGAAGAATTTATGTCCACAAGATGATACAATGGAGCTGCTGAGAAGAACCGAGTGTGGGAGCTTTTCCCTGAGTGCATGGGTCTTCTCATGCCATGCCATTAAAGCCGTTGACAAGGAGCAGTAGTTTTACATGCTGAAAACACTTGAAAGGAATATTTCAGTGAAACCTTTTATAGACTGGATGTTTTCCTTTAGCTTTGCCAAGATGTGGTCTCCATAGTTGGAATCTTGCTTTACTAGTTGATTAGTCATTTTTCTTACAACGTTGGTTGATGGTTTTTTGTGCATTTATTTCCTTTGGCTATCTACTTTGCCATAATGACTTTAAATATAACTTAAAATAGATGTTGGCACCATGACATACTTCTGCCACCAAATGAAGATATTATACAGTATTCTCCACCTTACGTGCATGTCAAGGCTATTGCTTTTTCCTATTATCTTTTCTTTTGCTTTCTTGCCTTTTTTTTTCTTTCATTTTTTTCCCCTTTGGTTCTCTGGCACAGTCAGTTCTGGACCCTAGAACTGTATCCTCTTGTCATTGATGGTTCAGGCTGTGGTCTCACCTCCAACTCCATGAGCACTTCTGCCTCTTATGTTTGTCTTTTTTAAAAACTCCTAACCCTCAGCTGCTTTTCCTGACAGATAGGAGGCACTGAGAAGATCTGTCCATTACCCCTCAGTTTCCTTTGTAATCACACCAAGAAAATGGGACACTAGGCACGTCCTTACATCATCACTTCCCCAGCATGCCTTTTGGCATGGATTCTCAATTAATGTATATCACCCAGGCGACATCCATGTATGTGGTCTGGAAGGGCAATGCATTTACTGTTACAAATCTATTTCTAGATCAAAAGCTTCCAGGACTCTGAAGTGAACCCCTATACCTATTTGAAGGGCATGGAGGCTCCCTAATGTGCTTTCTGTCTCCCTTTCTTCCCACTCTGACTTGGATGTGGGCTTTCCATGACCCTGAAGTAAGTGAATATTTTCAGGGTAATTTTCTTTTTTATGAAAATCAGTTTTTTGATAAGCTGAAAATCACACCTTGTTTTGACTATTAATAGCTAATGAATATGCTTTCCATGGAAATCTCTTTTTTCTGTTTAAGAATTGGTATAGATCAGATGGGGGCAGGGGCCCAGGCAGACGGAGCAGATTAATGGATCAACATAGAAATAGTAAAAGGTTCTGATCCTTGGGGAGAAAGGAGGAAAATAACACAACCCTGATGTGCAATATTTTATCCCCTATGTCTGCCGAGGAATGAGGGTCAGGACCCAGCAACTTTGCTCTATCTGCTGGTGTTTGTTTCACTCAGGTGGGGTGGGCTTCTCTTCTGATGTGTCATTTCCTCCCCTCTTATCATATTCCAAACTGCATTAAGATGACAAATTTCCCTTATGTACACGGACACAGACATGAAAACCTGTGCTATTCAGCTAAGTGAGTGATTGCAGATGAGCTGACTTATTGCGGGGAGCAAAGGAGCATTTGAAGAACAAAATAGATTTTGCTCGTCTGGCTCCTCCACTGAGCACAAATAGGATCCCTGGCCTTGCCCCCCCACTACTTTATTCCCTTAGGAAGATAAGTGTTAAATAATTAAGATGTATTCAAAAATAAACTTCTCTAAGGCACACACATACCAAGAATCTCTGACTTGCAAATGAAACTTTCTTTTTGAGATAATCTTAGAGTGGCATTTGCAGAAATATTTAGGATAAAATAAGTAAAGCGAACGTCCTGTGTTCTTTCCTATCTGTGGACTCTGCAATGAATAATTCACTTCTATCCTGCCTTTAGGAAGGAGAGAAAAAAAAAACAACACTTGGACAGCAGACAAGCAAGTCCATCAGATCAAACACGACTGAGTTAAATTCTGAAACGTTCAAAGTCCGACAGAGATAGATAAAGGCTTTGATGGAAAGTGGATATTTCCCAGGGACATTACAAGCAATAATCCAGATGTTATGGTGTAATGCAGCGAGTGTCCATGGATAGATCAGGAGCTCCAGCCAAGTCGCGCCTGATGCAGGCCTCAGCCTTGGCCTCCCATGCTGTTCTGCCATATGGAACCCATCCCCAGGCCCTCTTAATAACCAGGCTTGGATTCCATTTCCACAGAGCTCAGAGAGCTAAGTGGAGCTGTTTTATGGACAAGTTAGATAGAAGCCTTTCCAAGATAAACATCCAATTTGAAATTAGGACGTCCCGAGCCACAACATTATTTTAAAGCATATTTCATGGAGGTGCCGCCATTTTTCTTAGGCAATAGCCAGACTGTAGCATGCCCTTTGACTCTTTGTGGACATTACTCCCTGTTTTATAAAAAGGATTTTGAAATAGTTGCAGTGTGGAGGGAGGAATATGTCTGTCGGAACTTTGAAGCATGGCCATGGGACAGGTCATGATTCAGCTTGTTGGTCTGCAAGTCAAAATTTAAGAAAGAAAGAAAAAAAAAAGCAAAAAAAAACAATTTTGCCGAACCTATGAATTAAAATCTCATTTTCCCTTTAAAGGTGCAAGTCTTCAGCTCATGCGTTTAATAAACTATGAAATGTATTAAGTATATATTTTATATTTATATACACATCTATAGATATATACACACTTTGATGCATAACCATATATTGTGATTTAGCAGCTATAAAATCATTTAATTTAAAACATATCCTTTGTTATGGAGTGTATTGTGTAGGGGACCCAACTTTGAATATGGGTTAATAAATAACTGTTCATGTTTACTGGGTGGGATGGGGAGAATTTTTCTTCTTTTTAATTTAATTATTTTACCATCTGCATGATCTGGTCTGTTTTAGTACCTTTAAATTCTCTCTCTTTTTGTCTTTTTGTTGTGTGTGTGTGTGATGCATGCAACAGAAAAATGTCATGAAGAGAAGGTTGAAAGTATATTTCTTAATTTTGTTTTAAGATACCATAAATGATCAGCAAAAATCTAGTACAGCAGCGTTTCTTCGTACAAGAGTGTGGATTTATTGATATGGGTTGGATGAAGTAAGCTGGTGTATAATTAATACCGTCCTAACATATGATTTGTTGGGATAAATTGTGAACAATTTGGTGTCAAAATGATCAAGAAGGCACAGCAAAGAGATGCCGTGAATGAAGATATGATGTCGGAAATCCATTTACATTCTCGAGCGTATTTATTTCTCCTTCACATCAAAAGTCTCTGCTTGTGCGGTTCACTTCTTGATGGAGACGGAGTCTGCCGAGTAAACAGAACACAGCATCAGGTGGTGACCCTAACTCCATGGCAAGACTTCGTTGAGATCCCGGGCAATGTAAACATGCAACATGTAAATGATGCAAAGGAAATGAGGGTTAAATTTGTTGAATGGAATTGCAGAATGTTAGCTGTATAAAAACAAATTGAGATTTTTCCTTAAAGATGTTTTAGCTAGAGCAACAAAGAAGGGAGAAATGAAATAAGAGTGAATGAAAGGTTGAATCTGGTTAATAAGTACATAGGGATTTATTACATGGTTTATTCTCTTTACCTTTTTATATGTTCAAAAATTACATAATGGGAATTGAAAGAATATGGCTGATTGTTATCACTTAATAATAGGAAATGTTTGCCTTCTTATTATACTGTGATTAAGCTATGTGTATATGATATCATTTAGTAAGGAAAAGAAACATGTTCATTGTGACTAAACCCTTCTTGGGCTCCAGGTGCTCTGAGATGTACTTTGTAGATCATTTTCACCCCATCAACACTCTAGACCTGCAGAGCTCATTTGGCCACCTTGCAACCTGAACTTGGACTTATAAAGTGGCAGAGAGATTTTTTTTTCAGTATGGCCCATGGAATAAAGGGAAGAAAGGAATTAAATTTTGAAGAAAAAATGGAGTCAAATGTGAGGGGTAATTCACAATCATTATCATTAAATGTGAGATGCATTTTGTCCCTTATATCTGTTTCCAAGAGACTCTTTCTTCCTTTCCTACTATTCAAACAGCTACAGGCCAAGTTCAAGGATTCCTCCAAAGATCACATCTGGGTGGGAGTGCAGACCAGTGCCAAATTCAGACATTGCTTAGGCTCATCTTTGCTATATTACTAAAAGCCCAAAGCTCAGGAAGCAAGTCGCAAAACTGTGACAGCAAGTTTGCGAAACCTTTCCCCAGGCAGTGAATAACTTTAAGAGTAAATACAGAGAGCTGAAATTGCTAATGTTCACCAGAGTCATTCTGAAGAATTAGCAGCACATTTATATGTCATCTCTCTTTTTGCTTTAGTCCTCTTTGATACGAAACCTACGGCTTTCAGATTCACTGAGGAAGAACCAACTCTGGAATGGGATTATAAGTATAACTTTGTTGGAAGGGAAGAATGTCTCAGGAGGAAACATGACAGAGATGTTTGTCCAGTTAAAACTTGGAGATCAGAGATACAAAAGTAAGGTAAGTTCTATCAATTCTATAAGGATGACAACATTTTTGAGAGTAATAAAAGTTGATAAAGTTCCCCTTCTAAGTTTCACAAGAATGAAACTTATTTTCAGTTCTCCTGATCATACTAAGTAGTCTCCAAGAAAATGAAATAATTGTATAGATGCATTCAACTAATATGAACATTGCTGTGACGACTTAGAATGATTTATTTTCATATGTAGCTCAGATGTAGAGGAAGCTTAGTGAATTGTAGCTTTCAGTTGCATGATTTATTTT
The DNA here is from genome assembly GCA_004024765.1 of Zapus hudsonius. Taxonomy (NCBI): domain Eukaryota; kingdom Metazoa; phylum Chordata; class Mammalia; order Rodentia; family Dipodidae; genus Zapus; species Zapus hudsonius. The sequence goes on along the minus strand of PVHP010014347.1, from coordinate 20,001 downwards.
CATTTTGAAAATAAGCCAAGTGTGCTTCATAGAATGCGGGAAAAGATAATATATTTTCTATATCCAAAAACAAAGCAGCACATGCTTAATAACTTATTACAATGCTTGAAATACATAAACTATTTTCAAAATTTGTATCTTTTTCTGTTTTATACTTATTAGACCTGAGCCTGAAACCAGATATCTATTGCTGCTATTTTTGCTGAAGTTTTCAAAAAATAATCTACACAGAATAGTCAAAGTAAAACAGAGCATTTTAAACTATTTTTTAAAAAAAATAAGCCATTTTATGCTACCAATTCAAATCACGTTTAATTTTTAATCTTAGTAATTTGATGTGGATTTGATTTCAAAACTATCGTTTTCTAACCATGGAAATTGATTGGTTTTATATAACTGTCATGAGAGGATGTTTTTTGTTTTCTGAATTAAAAGAGCTAGGGGACATGAAATTATGTCCCTTGCTAAAAGCCACATAGGAAAAGAATCATGTGGAGATTTTTGACAAGGACCACAAATATATTTGCAGTTCAAGTTTTCTACCACTGAGGAATCAACAGAGGCAGATATAGATAATTGGAAAATGATATGGGGAAGCAAGATTCTGTCTATACCCTCACTGTTCAGTGCAAAATTAAACATTAGGCAGTATTTACTCCAGCATGAAGGACATTAAAGGGCAGAAGACTGTGGCAATCATTGAAAAATAGTTTATCTGAAACATGCAAAATCTGAGAATGAGTTAGATCTGAAATAAGCAGATAATTATTATAAGCAGGTCATTTTGTTCTGTCCCTTACACAGAACATAGCAGTGATGACAACTTCTAATCACTAAGATGTCCTTAACTAGGCAGCATCAGGCTAATGACTAGGAAAATGTCTCAATCCCTAGGAACACTAAGCCATTCCAATGGAGGTGAAGTGTAGAATCAGTCCAGTATCTGGGACATTCAACTTTGGAGAATACTGGATTTAATTCATGGTTCTCATGGGTCTTTTTCTTCTTTGTGTGGCTTCTAAATTCTGTGATCTGGTGTTAAATTGCATGCGAACACCAGCCCAAATAAGTATCATAACTTCAGTGTTAGCTGATGTTGGATTTGGCCATGTTTTTCCTCTGAGTATGGGGGCTAGCTAAAAGAGATGTCACATTTTGCCTAATCCTGACACCATGAGATAACTTTCATTCTAGAAAGTTAAATATAACTTAAGAACAAGCAAAACCTGTCATCCTGCCCTTGTGCCCTGTAGAAATGACATGAATGTGTAGCTGCTGTAGCAATGGATGGTGTTTTAAGAAAGTAAACATTGTAACCGCATGTTTTCTAGACACTGTGTAAGAGTGCAAACCCGCAGTGGCAGGAACAGTTTGACTTTCACTACTTCTCTGACAGGATGGGCATTTTGGACATTGAAGTATGGGGAAAGGACAGCAAAAAACACGAGGAACGTCTGGGCACGTGAGTCTGCTTCCTTCTCCTGGGTGGGAGTTTGTGTTTGCATGGGAGAGTGACTTATCCACTTAGAGAGATAGGAATGTTCCCTAGGTGGTAAGCTGGGACACCTGTTCCTAATGGGAGGTTTGTAAGTTTTTTTTTTTCCTAATTGGTAAATGCCATTCTGTACTTAAGCAGTGCTTCAAACATAAGAAAGCCCAGTGATCCCTCCTTACCCATAGGTAATTGGTTCTAGGGCCACTGCTGATACCAAAATTCACAGTGATCACTTCCCTTCTATAAAATGCAGTGGTATTAGTGCAGATCTTTTCTGTACTTTTATCTCTAGGTTACCCATAATGCCTAGTACACTAAAAAAGATATGTGAGCAGTGAGCAGGTGTTATACTGTATTGGTAGACCCCTTCAAAAATGTTTCTCTGTACATATTCAGTATAGACATTCTTTAAAAAAATAACATTTTGATTCAATGTTGGATTGGTTTGTGAATCAGGAACCCATGGACTCAAAGAGCCCACCACAGTTAGTGTCAGAAATTCTCAATAAGCAAAGATATCATGCCATCTCAGACCACGTGGAACATACATTTCTAGTATACTATTTTAGTTTAATTAAACATCCTGTAATTTAGAAAAATAAACTAGAAGGCAAATTATCTGCCATGATGAAAACTTTTCAATGTCATTCATATACTTTATGAAACTGTAATAGGGTCAATTAAATTTAAAACTCTCTTGTTTTATTTTTTCAATTTATTTTGGACTCCAAATGAGGTGGGCTTCCATAGGCAGCAAGTGGTCTCATGAATTCACAATTCCTCTTAGGGTTGCGTTGAAGAGCACATGCACTGGGACTGGCCAGTAGGAAGCATGAAGGAAATGCTGGTAGAAGTCCATGTTCCCTCTGGTCTTCCACAGAGCCCTGTCGGCCATGGGCATTAGTTTTACTTGTGGATAAAGAATGTAGTACAAGTCACCGAGAAACCTCATCTTAGACAGGAAGAATGAATGTCAGAGTCAGGGTTTTACATCAAGGTCCAAGTTCTTTCTTTCAGATCACTGCCTTTTTTTTTTTTAAATCCATAGATGTGTAATTTGTACATTGGTATTAAGTGAAAACGACCTATTTAAAAGGATACCAGCAGCTGTTGATTTTCTGTATCAAATCTGGATCTTGACTTTAAGGAGATGTTTTAGGGTCATCCCTGTGGGAGGGAGGGTCCCCTTCCACTTCTCTGCTACAGCTGGAGCATCTAAACATTTGGGGTTCCATCTAAGGAGTTTAATTACTCAGTACTAAAGATTAGAAGCCAGTCAACTACTATAACCCCTTCATTTTACAGTGAGGGAAGGCAGAGGTCTGGGGAGGAGAAATATCTTTCCAGAAGCGAGAAGTTAGGAAGGAGAAATGGCCTGAAGCCAGCTAGGCGATGCCCTGACAGAACTCAGTGCATGGGTCAGTGTTATTGATCTTGCACCATCCTCACCGAGGCAGTGATAGAGAACTTCTCCAATGAGTATATCCCTTTCTGATGTCTCAACTCAGGTAACCTGTTACATGGCACTGTCTGCCATGTTGCAAGGTATTTTTTGCAAACCTGGCTCTAATCAACCTGATGCCAGTAACTTCCCCTAGTTATTGTATGGGAACAATCACATGAGCTCGAACACACTTTATCCACCTTGCATTACACGTGTTCTAATCACACGCAGAGGTCCAGCATGGCCAGAAGCTCTGGTCATGAAACTTGTGCTCTTCACCCTGCAACTGCCCTACCCCCAGAGGCATTGCTCTGTACCATCTACTCTCCGTTGCCTTGTCGGATGGCACCAGCCACTCACTTGTTGATCATCCCCACGCCAGCTGTGTGCATCGGATGCTACATTCCCAAGCTCTTCTAGCCAGAGACTTCTGTGAGCTGATGTTTCATGACCATTGCTTGCCCAGTTATGATTCTGATCTTGTTTCTCTCTCCTATGCCCATGCTGGGCAACCTGGATTCTCAGAAGTGTCACTACTATGACAAACCAGGCCTCTGATAGTAACAAGGGCAGGAGGATCAGAAATGCCTGTGGAATGAGCGTGGATTACGAAAAAACTCAGAGAACACTATGTCCCACACTGTTATCTGCTCAGTGGGTATCTGGGCTTCCTATGATGAATACCCCGTGGTTATTTTAGTAAATGCAAAAAAAATTAAAATAATAATAATGCTTTACAGGTCACATGTCACTGCATTGTCATGTTTCCGTCACATCATGGGAAACACTTTTCCAAATGCGTGTTAGATTGCTGCCCAGACACAAAGAATGATCAGGGGTGTCATTTATAGGCCGTGCTTTGTCATTTGGGTGTTCATTTATTATTTTAGCTATTTCCTGTTTGCAACTGAGAAGTATACCTGTCTTCTGGTCCTCCTGTCCTTCCTCTTTATGGATTGTAAAGCATTTTGTTTCTTTTTTGGGTATCCTTTTCCTTTTTCCTCTCCTGTATTGCAAAAGATAACAGAAGTTATCTCTTGGGAGCTGGCTCTGCAGCACTGCTTTGCTGTGAGTGTGCAGATGGAGAGGAACCCACGAGCAAATGCAATAGTGCTTTTCAGATGTAAAGGAGGCATTATTATTGAGTGTGGTGCACTTGTAATTGCAGCACTTAGAAGGCTGTGGTCAGAGTATCATGAGTTTGAGGACAGCCTGGGCTGCGTACCAAGACCTAGTCTTAAAAATAAACAAGAAAATACAGTACATTTTCTGCTAGAATGCTTATATCACTGACAGGTTCCACGTAACTCCTTCTTGTCAGGTACCTTTTTAAAAGTTTCAACTTCTTATTCCCACACATTTTTCTTTTCTGTATCGTGGTTACTGTAAGGATTAACTGTTTATATTTCAACTACTGAGAAAAAAAAATCTTATTGAAGAATCCAAGTGTGAATGGATGGCGCCTCCGTCTTCAGACTTATCTCATCTTTACTTCTGATATCACTTTCTTGTTACTAGTTTTAAGCCTATCTGAGGAAATTCTTAGTGGGGAAACTTCTCACAGTAGGTCTTTTGAGCTCAGGGAAGAAACAGGGAAGGTGTGGGGTGCCACTATATGATCTTGGTAGTGAGCTCAGTGGCCAACATTCAGGAGTGACATTCAGAATGGACATTGCTGTTGTCTGTGATAAGCATTACTGTTATTAATTTGAGGATTCTTTTCTACATTCTGTAGATTGCTGCAATATTTGCAAGAAAAAATATGCAGTTGAAGTAAATACCATATCATTAGTAAAATTCAGTGTGGTTTTCAAAGTATTATAGAGCTTTAATAAGTGTTTGTATACACAAACATTGACTGGCATTGTTAATGACTTTGGTGGGTGGAACACCTGCCGATTACATGAGCCATAGAGGTTAGCCTGAGCAGTGCTGGGCTCATGTGTGGAACGTTTGTGTAGACATGGACTATATGAGGTGATCCCACAGGCATCAGAGGGCATCTGGTGATAATTCCACCATGGCTCTGGCCAGCAGCCACTGTGCTACATGAGGGTCTTTCTGACTTCCCATTGATCATCTACTTGCAGGCTCTCCCTGAGCCTCAGGTGGAGTGGATGGAGCTAATGAGATGATTCACCATCTCTTGAAACAATGGTGCCTATATACTCCAGTGTTTGCCCATAGGCAGAAGAACCATTAAAAACAAAAACAAAAACAAAAACAAAAAACCTTCAGAGCTGAGACAGAGGAAGTATACTGCTATGGAAATTACTGTATAGAGCTAACTTTACCTGCTCTGCCTTTTTAATCAAATGCAAACCTATAAAATACAGATGAATATAGATGATTCCATTTTGAATTGTTAGAAAGAAATCATATCATTTTTCTTAATGGATATTTTCCACTTCAAGGTGATTTTAGACATTCGCTTTTTATAGCATATTCTAGACTTAATTCAGTTTGGAAAGGTTGAGAAGGAGAGTCCATAAGTCTGTTTTGACCCGTCTCAGAGCCTCTTGTCAGTCCCAGATGGTGTCTTATAACGTGGCTCAGACATTCTACCAGTTTATTAGTGGCTTTGAGGCAGTGAAAAATCTGGGCTGGAGGATTTCTCTGAACAAATTGCACCCCGTGTCGTTGATCTGCTTTTACAGCCAGGCTTGACACATTCACCATCTTCTTCCTGCTCGCCCACTTCCTGAGCTTCTGAGATTTACGGCTTTTCAAACTACAGCACTCTTTTCTGCCCCTTGCATTTAAGTTAAAAGCTGACCAGTCTGTAATATAAAACATAGAATTATGGTAATGAATAAGAGGTTAAAAGCTATCATGGAAAGTAAAACTTGAGCAGGTTTGGCTGACTGATATGGTAAAATTATGTGTTGAATTAAAACATTAAAATGTTGTGGGATTAATGGAGAAAGACAAGAATGGGAGGTCAGAAACAATGCTAAATCAGCATATTCACTGCATGTGGGTGAGAGAGGAGAGCTTAAATATATGTCTGTTGCAGAAAAAAGTAAACGTCATTTAGTCCCTGTTTTCTTCAGGTTAGTAGAACTGTGGAATATTCTTCCTTGAAGAAATTTAGAAAATAGATTAATTTCAGTCATTTTACATACAAGAGAAGAAAAGATGATTGTAGAAATACTTAGTTAACAAAAAGAATAGGCTTTATAATTTGAACTTGGGGGCTGTGTGGTTTTACTTACAACCCTGGAATCATGGCTTTGTACATTCATTTCATTCACCAATACAGATCCCACTGTGTGCTGGGAACACTGCAAAACAGGAATGCTAGGTTTTGAGCTGTGGCAAGTAGCAGGCAGGGGACCTACCTGGCAAAGCAGCTTGAGCTTAACAGGTGAACAGGGTCAGCTTTCTGGTGACACATTGCTGTGAAACGGAGTGGGTAGCAGAGAACAGGACAAACACATTGGAAGAAGGGCTTGGAAGAAAGACAGCAAAAGCAGGAACAGGTTTCTACAGAGGAGATACGCCCCCTACTCAAAATAAAATAAAATAAAATAAAATAAAATAAAATAAAATAAAATAAAATAAAATAAAAACTTGACCGTGTGAAAGGGTGATGATGTTCTCAGATAATGATTGAGGGGGGATCAGGTTACTTAGTCATGAGGTTCTATCCTGTGCAAATGAACAATGGCATCCCTTTATGTCAGTCACTGGGCTTTATTTACACAAGGCACATCTTTGCATTGTACCAAAGTTCCTCTCAGTTGCATTTTCTACGCTCTGAGCCTGGGATGCAGATTTTCTGTATTCCTGAGGACCAGTGTGCTAAACCTTCTGAGACTGTCACTGCCTTGAACTTGAAGTTCCACACAATGCCATGGGAACAGCCCTACTTCCTTAATAGTCATTAATCATGTTTCTTATAATGCAGCTTTGTGTGGTTGAGTTCCACACTCTTTCTGGCTGACAGGAGAAAAATTTCATGAGTTATTACTTCATCGGGTTTTATTAGCAAACAGATCATTGAGTATTTTGGCAGAGTTTCTTAGGCTATAGTGAATTAAAAATTATTTTAAATAATTATCCTTAGGTTAATGCCTCTCAATATCTTTATTGATCTGTTTGTGTTATCATCAACCAACCTTGTAATTAAAAAATAGTTTTATTGATATAATTCTCCACATCTAAATTATTAGCATTTCTATAGATCAAGCTTGACAGTCTAGAATCTATGGAGCAATATGAGATCACTGCCTGTTTGTTTTTTTTTAATAAATCTTAATTAGAAAATCGTCTCACTAATCTGTTTACATTGTCTCTTACTGCTTTCATGCTTCAAGGACAGACTTGAGTGGTTTTAACAGAGACCATATGGCCAACAAAACAAATGTTTAATTTTGGCCAACAAACCAATATTTAATTTTCTATTTTATCACAGAACAATGTTCTAGATGTGAGAAAATACTGTTAATTCCTTGTTAAACCCATGTCAGGTCCAAGTTAGTCCTGTGTCTGGCCCATAGCAGGTAGAGGTTAATGCGGTGTTCTATCATGAACCGGTTAGCTAAATAGATTACAGAAAGGAATTCTTGGAAAACAGACAACTTTTATGTAAGGACTTCAGTAGCAACTAGAAAGGATTTATAGACCAACGAAATTATTTTGTAGATCCCTCCAGAAGAATATGGTACTCAAATGGAAAAGAGAAAAGAGAGAGCATAGATTATCTTTTCAAGAGTTTGTGATTAAAGATGTCTGATGAATGCATGTTTGTGTGAATGAAGAAAATCATTGCCTGTTAAAGACTTTATATTTTCTTCTGATTATCTTTGAACTTAAAGAAAAACAAACATTTTATTAACTGGATTGTATATCTCTCTTGGAATCTTAGGTGATGATAGTGGTAAAAACATGTGAATTTCTGAAGAATGCTTTCCTTCGATTCCCTTTGTTGATAATCCATTCCCATCCCTTCTTTGGGTCTGCCCATTCCGTCTTCCCCACCTCTGCTCAGTACCCAGAACTGTTGCTTCTTCCTTAAAAATAAAGGAAAACTGAACTGAGGTTGAAATAAGATAAGATGGGAGGACTGATGGTGAGGATAGGATGTTCTCTGAAATACATGGCTTCTTTTTTTCATATATTTCCTTTTTCTAGTGTGAGAATGAATGGTGAAGTCAGGTGGGTAGGTGAGATGGAAAGAATTTGTAGAAATCCATCTCTGCAGAGATGCTGATGGCAACGCCATGGGGAGCTGGTGCATCACTTCAAATTAATTCTTAAGACATCAATTTGCATGATTGGTATAAGGGCCCTAATAGACTGAATCAAAATTCATTTGAAAATATTTAACTTTGATTGACATGATACTTACTAATAGATCTATTTAATCTGTTCTGTGCAGACACTAAGAGAGTGTCTGAATTTTCTCGGTGTTTAGTGGAAAAGCAGGGAATCCACTAAGTTGGTGCTAGAATCCTCAGTCTGCTGCTTATGGTGTCCAGATATCTAAACATGGTACACAGGTCCTGTTCCTAGTTAACAAAATAAACTTTTAGGAGCAGGTATGCTGGATGGAAATGACTAAAAGTTGCCTCAATGGATAATTTCTCAGAAGAAATCTAATATTTACTTTACATTTTGTTGGTTATGTGGTTCAACTTTTTTATTATTTTGAGAATAGCAAACCGGTTTATGCCAGCAAGTTGTGCATTTTAGCATTCACTAAGAGAGTTTTAAATTATTCTCATTATGCTAATATAGCTTACAACAGTGTTCTCAACTGCTCCTTAATATGATATAGGACCATATTGTATTAGCCAAAAATAAAAATAAAAAACAAAACAGGAAAGTATTATTGCTTGTTTAGGACAATACTTTTTACCACAGAACATTAGCCTTCAGAACTCTTGTCTCTAAATAACCTTTGGTTATGCAAACAAACAAAACCACTACTATTAAGAGTAAACATTCCAAGGACAAAAATAAATTGCCATTTTCAGTGGCATTAAAAAGAATGGGACATATACATAGGTTAGGGCTAATCTGAACTAATTAAAGTGACCAGTAGGGAAAATTCTTGCAAATTTGGATCATTTATTATACCCTAGGAAAGAGCTTTGATAAACAAAAGTGTAGATAACAGTGTAAAATAATAAATTATTCCTAAATACATGTACTATGTAAATGGTGGTTAAGAATATGTGAGCTTATAATGTCCTAAAGTTGACATAAACACCAAATAAAGTTAATTCCACACTTAAATCATCATCTATGTCATAAAAACATTAATCTCTTTTCATTAGAGCAGAACATTCATCTTAATTATTTAAGATTACTTATTTCTATAAAAATGTTGTTTTTATTTAAAGCATATATATGTTATATATATAAATTTGCCACTAATAGAAATACTTGATAAATTTAGTATATGCAAAAGCTATCAATGGAATCCCTTTGGGTAAATTGAAAGTAAATACTCATGCATATTTAATTTTATAGTTGTGTCAATATATGAAGCATTTTTTAGTCTTGTAATAAAAACTGGAATGGACTTTAAGTTAATTGGTTTTTCCTATTTTAGTTGGAAAAGGAATCACAATCTTTCAAATTGATTACATTTGTAAAGTTTTGTGTATGTATCTATGGGGTTCAAAATTGCCATTGATTTGTGTAATGTCAGTTTACTTATTCCAGGTTATCTGCTAACACCCATCCATTGAGGATTTACGGTAAAAAAATGCATCTTGGCTCCCTGAGACATAGTGCTCCTACTCTATAAAGTCTTTAATGTTCATCATACTCTATAATCACAAAGACTGGGCAAGAGTTGTATAAAACAATAATAACTCAGAGCAACTGTTGCCTGGCCCCACCTTCCTGCTTACATGAACTTGAAGTTGTGGTCCAGGCCAAGCTGGTCCTTTTATTTATAAGACACATGAGTGCCTTGGGACCTCAGCAAACCATTTTGGGGGTTTTGCTTCTGGAATTAAATGTGTTTGAGGTTTTCAACAGCTCCAGAACATTGGCTCTTAAGAGGCGGAAAACAGGCAGTTTCTAGCAGATGGGTACAGCCTTCCTGGCAGTGCTGCCGAAATGGGATCAATCAATGACACTTCATGCTCCATTTATCTGAAAGAAACCCACCTGGGGAAACCCTGTGGAACCCTGCCTATTAGGAAAACACCTCAACACATTGCTTTAAATAAAAACTTGCTGGTTGGCATTAATCAATTGGGATGAACATGCCTCTCCCACATGCATTTCTGTTGAAATTTCTCTTTCTGTGAGTAAACCAAGATCATTTATTACTTTGCTTTGTAAAAGCCACAGGGCAGGGAAGTCACATAGAACACTCATCCATGACACTTACAATGTTTAGCATTCTTCGCCCTAATTCTTTTTCTTAATGTCCTTTGGCTGATCTTATTTGGCAAAGATCAGACTTTTGTCTTTCTATTTGTTATTCCCTAACGCTGACTTCTCTTTGAATTTCTTTTATAACCTCTTCCTCCCTCAATTTTAGAGCACATTAGGCTGGGAGTCAGTATCCTGAGTCAGGGGAGTCCTGGAACCCTTCCTTGTTCACTACCCTGTACCTAGACCAGTGAGATTAGGTGGATGGGGAAAGAAACGATTGGATTTGGAGCTTCTGTGGTTGCTTTGAGTGAATCATTTTTTTTTCTTTTTTTGTATCCTAAAATTTTCTAGGTGTAAAGTAGATATCTCTGCACTGCCACTGAAGCAAGCCAACTGCTTGGAGCTGCCTTTGGAGAGCTGCCTGGGGGCTCTCCTTCTGTTGATCACACTGACGCCCTGTGCGGGCGTCTCCATCTGCGATCTGTGTGTCTGCCCCTTCGAGGACCCTAGTGAAAGAAAGCAGATTTCCCAGAGATATGTGAGTGCAATGCCTTGTTACATTGCCCACTCCCCCAGCTCTCACCAACTCCCTCCTTTTTTTTTGAAACCAAGTCTCGAATTGAAGACTACATCAAAAGAGATCTTTGTCCCAAGTTTAATTGCGTGTCTCATAAAACAAGACATCAGGCCTAGAGGTTAATGCGTTGGTGAGAAGGTAAAAGGAGACTTGCAGTGTGCCTGGCGATTTTAAAAGCTAACATGGTTTTTCTTTTCTTTATTTTTTTTCATCTTTCCTTTTAGGAAGTCTTTGGAAAATATTAAAATGCCGACTCTTATTTGGCATGCCTTGGAGATGTAAATAGGAATTGTCAATGATGTTCACTGAAGTAACTTTCTCCCACTAACCATAAATGTATATAATGCTATAGATATGAGCGCTTGGGAGGAAAATGTTCTTACCTGCCAAGCGGGAGGCAGGCATGAAGGACTTGGTTCTGCACAATCTGGATAATGATATCTCTGTAATTTTTCCTGAAGTAGCTTCCATGTGTTGAAGAGCCCACTCACAATTTTAAGACAAATGCTTATATCGCCTGTGTCCAATTCACTTGTTTATTCATTTTACTATGGATTTTTAGGTATTTTATTTGCATGCTCTTTTGTCTAGCCTTCTTGATGAATCAATATTTATTTCCATTCATGGGGGACATGCTGTAAGAACGTGGCATGAAATGAATGGAGATGAATCCGTATTCAATGACGGTATCTGTCTCAGCATAAAGAGTCATGCCCACCGAAGCTATCAGTGATCAGGTGTATTGATTCATCCAGCCATTCTCCATTCAAAAGTAAAAATCCTAACCACATTTCTCATTATTAAAACACATCCTGAATGCCAATTTGTCATACTCTGGAGAGAGATTTGGATGGTGTTCTCTCTGATGACTTTAGTTAAGCAAATGTAAATTTGAAGATGAAATCCCAGGCTTTTCCTTGGACAGACTGCAAAAATCTGAAAAAAAATCCTTAAACATGAGATTTGTAAAATTTTATAGGGATTTATAAAAATCCCTGAGCTTGATATATATATCTATATATCTATATCTATATCTATATATCTATATCTATATCTATATATATATATATATATAGAGAGAGAGAGAGAGAGAGAGAGAGAGAGTAATGTTAGCATCATAATAAATCTTACAATGTTGACTTGTGATCCAAGGTTAGAAAAGCTACAAGGAATCGAATGTCTCTTTTGTGAGCAATGTGGCCAGCTTGCCAGCGGGAAGGAATTCTGTCAGGAGTAGTGGTCAAAGAGCTCTGGATTCATTTGTTAGACTGTAAAAATCAGTAATCTGTATTGATTCTTCAAAGTTCCCTTGATGCCTTCTAGGTCAAGGCTGATCTAAAACTCACCATAAAGCCCAGGCTGACCTTGAATTGTGATCCTCCTGCCTCGGCCTCTCCAGTGTGCTGTGTCAGGTAGACGTGACTATTCATTTGGCATAAGAGCTATTTAAGTGCATTCCCACCTCTGAATTCTACACATATTTAGTGTCAAAGGCTTCCATGTTAGCTGAGAACTAGTTACTTGGTTGGTTTAGGTTGAAAATATGATGGAGAAATAATCTTCAAAAGTCTGAGAAATGATGCAATGAGGTTCGGCCAACCTTAGTTCCTTCTTCACCCCTAAATGCATATCCTTTGGCATTTATCACCATAAATCAGTGGGGTCTACTTACCACAGGATATTAACTATAAATTGATGATGACAGAAGTCTGTGTGACAGTTATGCGGCTGCATATTGTTTCAATTGATATGTTCTCTAGGTATAGCAACTATTATTTGCATGTCTCTTGCATGACCCATATCTACACATATAAATATTACCGTAAATTGCTATACATGCTTAAAAACCTATCTTAAGCTTGGGACATACTGTGACAACAATTCTTTACGCTATGGGTCATGCAAACTGAAGACTAAAGAAAGACTAATTACCAAGTGGTAAACATATAGACCTACAATTCACTCTGTTTCCATCCCTTTCTGACAGGGATTTGTCTCTATGAGGGGGCCCACGTTTATTTCTATGGTATCCATAACGTTTCTACTAACTAGATCAGATTGATATTGCTTTCAGGGTGATTTGAAAGTTTTCTTACAGAGAACATCGAGAGTGGGGAATGAATGTAATTCCAGCCTCACATTTTCCCAGTAGGGTACCTGTACTAACACCAGGGGGCGATGTTAAAAAGCAGATTGCAAGCACTTCTAATTTGTTTGTTTGGAGGTTGTAGTTAATTAATTCTCAGTCGTTTACTCTTAATCTGGTGCCTGTACATGTCTGACTGTTCTGTTGACTGACATACTGTAGTTTCTTCTACTTTTCTAAGAATTTTAGGAGAAAGATAAAGCCAGCCTATACTTTCTGGGAAACTTCATGGCATTGATAGTATATCAGAGACATACTCTCACTGCGGGTTTCTTTTGTCTCGCCAGGGCTTACAGAACTCCCTGAAAGACATGAAGGATGTTGGCATTTTACAAGTGAAGGTTTTAAAGGCAGCTGATCTCTTAGCAGCAGATTTCTCAGGTACAGAACATTTGTATTTTTAATTCATTTTTGTCATTGTTATTTTTTTCTGCTTTGACGTGATTTTTATTCAAAACACAAAACACAATACTTCCTTAATAAGTAGAACTAAGTAAACACTGGTCATGTTCCTTTTAGCAGAGTAATAGAAGAAAAAAGGTGCTGACTTCAGCAATTATCTTCTCACAATGTATTTAATTAATTAATTAATTTATTTTTAAAACATATTTTATTCATTTTCAAGCAGAGAAATAGAGAGAGAGAGAGAGAGAGAGAGAGAGAGAGAGAGAGCACACCAGGGCCACCACCTTGTGTGTCTGGCATATATGGGTGCTGGGGAATTGAACCCAGGGCTTTAGGCACTGTAGACAAGTGCCTTAACCGCTGAACTATCTCTCCAGCCCACAATGTATTTTTTCACAAAATATATTTTCAAATAATTTTAACCAGATTCAATCATGTACTAGTTTGTCCCGGATCCACATAGAGTAATATATCATAAATTAGGAATTTAGTCAGGCTGGATACTGTTTTTCAGATGGCTGTTGTATCTCTTCACACCTCCCCTCTAAGGAACCCAATCCAGGTTTCATGACAGGTATCAGGTGGTGTGTTCATCAGCTGAGTGTCAAGGCACGCCTGGCTGCTGTTCTCACTGTGTCCCTGAGAAGAGTCCAGGCCCAGGGACTTTGACATTGACGTTTAGGAAGTTTCTCTTGGTGAATGGTGAACTTGAACCTTCAGATAGAGGTCAGAGCAGGCATGCATTGTTCGGAACTAAGCTCTGCAGAATGTGGAGTCAGGCAGACGTTCCAAGGTCTGATCAATCTATTTTCACTCCTTGCCAAATTCACCCCTCCTGCTGCCTCACAATTTAGAAGCCTGCATAACAGACAGATTCTATTTACTCAGGAAGTTGGTGAATACAAACAGTGACATACAGCATGGTCTGTTGACCAGCAACGGATGCTTCATTTTTCTTTTATCATAACCTAGTTTTAGGATGTGGCTTATCCCTTTTTGTTCTGCATACACTGAAATAATTATACTATTTATATAATCTGAAAGTTCACAAGGCTGAATTTTAAAAGCTCAGATGTAAGAAATGATTTTAATTTATAGAAAGTAATATGACAACAATTATGAAAACTACAACATAATTTTTAAGTTTACGTCCTATCTCAAATAATGAACCCATACAAAATGACTACCATACAATCACCTTATATAAAAATGACCCCCTCCCTAAGAGAATTTAAGATGAAATCATTAAGCAGATTTAAGATGTGTTTTAAAGTCTGTAAGAAGATATAAATATTAAGACCTATAGATGTAATACTAAAATACTTTTTAGAGTATATGTATTTATGTGTGAGCAGTGTCCATGAGTGAATCCATGGGTGTGTACACATTTAGGGAAGTCAGAGCACAATGTGAGGTGTCATTTTTAGAAATGCCATCTATATTTTTTTTTCTTTGAGAAAGAGTCTCTCACTGAGACCCTTTTGTTGTGACATGGAGCTCACGAATTAGGTTAGACCTTTTGGCCAGAGGACTCCAGGAGTGTTCATCTACACCTTGTCATGATGGGATTATAGATGCCTGCCACTATGCCAGGCATATTTATGTGGCTACTGGGGATTGAATTTAGGACCTCATATTGTAAGGCAACCACTTTCCCAATTGAACTGTTTTCCCAGAGTCTAAAATCAATGCTTCTAATGCTTCTAATATCCACTAATATATTGCAAATGCTTATAATCTCATTAATTTAGAAATAAGTTATTTATATAAAGTTATTTCAGAGAGAGAGGGAGAGAGAGAGAGAGCGAATGAGAACCAGGGCCTCTTGCTGCTGTAAATGAACTCCAGACACATGAGTTACTTTGTGTATCTGAATCTATATGGGTACTGAAGGATTGAACCTGGTCAGTAGATTTGGCAAATATACACCTTAAACCACTGAGCAATCTCTCCAGTCCTATTAATTTATTTTTTAAGGTTATCATGCAAAGAAATGGATTTCATCATGACATTGTCATACATATATCTCATATGTATGTGTCTTTGACAAGTAATTCAATAGATGAGCTTTTGACATTTCTGATTTTGTCATACCTGAAACAGATCTAAGATTAACATGTAATAGTATTTCCAAGACAGATTATTTTTACTTTCTAGTGTTCTGTTACAGCTTGCTCTGGATTTACAATTGTTACTGTGTCAGGAAATGTTTTAAGTTCCAAAACCCAATGCATGCCTTCCAGGAGGGTTTCTATAAAGCTTCCTCTCTAGTGACAGGGTTTTACTCTCCAGAAACTAACAGCAATGCATGAGAAGGCTTTGTTTGTTTGTTTTTACAGAGCCTTGATTACAATGATGTCATATGTGTAAGGTCTAGAAACTTTCTTACAACCTATTTTATTGTACCTATATGTTCATTTGTTGCATATCAAGTTTCATTTGTTATCAATTGTCATCAATTGATGACAGTTATTTCATTCATTGAATCATTTCCCTAGAGCACTTTGAGTATGAAAGAAATAGGAGAGGGTCCCCTAAATGAGACTTTGTCAATACTAGCATATACATTAAAACCTTCTTTAGGGAAAAAAGAGTGGTGGAAATGTTATTTTGTTGTTTAATTTATACTCAAGGTTTCCAGGAGATGAGTTTTGGAGTGGTAATGGTATCAAAAGATTCCCATATCAAAACAAAATAGTTAAAAGTTAATTAATATTGCATTTTCCTACATACTCTGATGCTTTACTATCTGTATGTTAGTATGAGAAATTATATATATATCTAATTAATTAATATATTATTAATTATTTAATTTAATTATTTAATTAATTAATATATATCTATCTAATTAATTATATATATCTAAATTGTGGCAAAGAGGCTTATCCTTGGCTAAGCATATCTTTCAACCATGCAGATCTTCGCATTTGCAATCAAATTTCACTGTCTAAGTTCCTTTTATGCTGTCAGGCTCCTGATTTTTTCTCATTCTTTAGCTGAAAAGGCATCCTAATCCAGATAGGCTTGAGGTAACTTTTAGTTGTTGTATTTTGAGTTTAGGAGTCAAATGATGGTAGCCCAGGTTGGCCTCTGTCGTCCCCCCCCCCCCCGTTCTTCAAACTGTAACTTTTCTATTTGAAAATAGACATGGATCAAGGACGGTGAGGGGTCAGTGGTTAGTACCTAAAAGAGACCTGCAGTAATGGCTGATAGAACACAAGCATTACCGCTGTCATCATCATTGTCACAACACACCAACAGCATGGGATCCTGACTCCGAAGAGACATTCTGTGATAGTGATAGCACCCCTGAGGCATTTCAGAAAGACCTAAATACTGTGCCCAGTATTTGCCAATCAATATTACTTTATTATGGCTGATCAGCAATGACAACTTCACCTGCCCATTAAAAAGAAATCTATTTACTATAACAAACACCATTCTTAAAAAGTGATAGTCATTTCAGATTGAGTGTGAAAAAGGAACATTTTTTTACTTTCCACCTTTGTCTGTGTGTCTGACAAGCCTAGTAATCGCCTATTGCTTAAAAGCAACACCATGGAGCCAGGATAATTGATGCTGTGAGTGTGTTTCCCCTAAGTTTCCAGAGTCCTGACACAGCGGAGGCTGAAGGGAGCAGGTGCTGGCAGTGACCCTCGGAGAGACCACAGGTCCTCTGCAATGCACAGGACCAACTGTCTTAGCGAAGGCATGAATGAACATGGCAAAGCCTTAAACAACAGTTCTAGGATTGTAAAGCTGTCTATCTCTTTGCAGGTGACCATTGGATGAAGGAAATATGGGCCTGTGATCCAATTAGCATTTTCTTCATTACTTGTTTTTGATGCTATGGTTTATATATTAATTATATTATCATTTAATTAACTATTGTTATTAGTTATTAATTATTAATAATTACTATATATTAATAGTATATATTTTTATAATTGAATATTTATATGCTAGTATCTTAAAATATTGGAATAAAATGTCTCTACCAAAGTGAATTTTTCCAAAACATTTTCTTACATGAAGAGAAAATATTAAGGTATATCTTTTCAAATGTCACAAGTGATATTAATAACCTAAGTCTTTATATATTATCAGTATACAGATATTTACAAAATATACATGCATTAATGTTCTGACATATAAAATATACATGTTTAGATTATTGCTGTATTCTTTTCTAACTGTACTGTTTTATGTGTGATTTGTATTATTTATTAAAAATGGATTTAAATTTACATAGACCATTGCATGTTTTAGATTATTAAAAATTTCTTTGTGCACAAGAGAGGACAGGCTGGGGATGTAGGTCAGAGTGTATCCCTAACATTCACAGGGGCCTGGATTCAGTCCCCCAGTCTGCATAAAACTGGGTGTGGTGGTGTATACCTGTGATCCCAGAACTTGGAAGGTGGAGGTGAGAGACAGGGAGGTAGGTAGTCACAAGAGAGGGAGGAGGGACAAGATTGTATACACCTGTAATCTCAGCATTTAGAAAGATAATACATTTAATTAATTTGAGACCACCCAAGACTATATAGCAAGACTGTGTGTCAGAAAAAGAAAAGAAAATGAAAGAAAAAAGAAAGAGAAGGAAAGGACTTTGAATCAGTCTGTTATGTCTTAGTGTCCATCCCTCTAAAATTGGTGAAAGATATTTTTATGTCCTCAGTTCTATGGCAAAATTAGATATGGACATCCACAAACAGTTATTCTAACAAGAGACCCTATCAGACATTTTTATTAGTAAGTTTGCCTCACAAATTCCTTGAGCCTAGCGTAACCTAGACTTTCTAAGTCATGGTTATCCAGTCTCATGTCATTTCTCATGTAGTATCCAGGACAGCCTTGATTCATGAGACAAATGATACGCTCAAAGTGACAACAACTATGCATAAAGCTTGATGAGACCAACATGTATCACTCAGCATTAAAACTCAGCTTTTTGAAGAAAAATAAGTAACACACCAGCTAATGACTAAAATAGTGGCAGAGATATCTTATTCTGGAGAAAACTGAGAACATGGTTAGAATCCTATGTTTCCTATCCACAGTGGAAAGTTCCACAAGGTACTGGGACTGTATGTTCTAATTTGCCCAGATCAGATGCATGGACTAATAACGCTGAAAGATAAACCTTGAGGAGATCATAAAGTGTACAATAAATAGGAAACACCTAGATAATGGAAAAAATAGTAACAGAGCCACCACCCCACTCATAGGTCACGGAAGCAGGGTGTTACATAATGTATCAGCATATGTGATGTGATGGATGTCTCTGTGCCCTCTCCCATCTTCCTGCTTCCTGTTCATGTCATTCCTACTGAGCTGCGTGTCTTGAGAAACTGAAGGAAACAGAGCAGGAAATGCCATCTTATTCCAAATTTTAGGGCACTAGTCTTCTAAAAAAAATCTCATAAAGAGCTTTACGTCATTTTGAGAGTTTTGGACTTATTTTGTTATATAAAAGCCAGGCCTGTGTCACCCAATGTTCCCAAATATATCTGAATCATTTTGTCATCTTAGCTGTAAGTTTGTCACATAGATAGACCCTTCTATGTTGCCAATGTTAATAAGAGGCACAACTACTAAATAATATAACCTCAAAATGTACTTGTCAGAGGAAGGGCAAAACCAGGGAGACCTACAGTCACCACCATAGGGAGCTTTACATTTTGATATGTGTTGAATCAAGAAATGCAGGTTCCCTCCCAGTTGGTCAGTGGAAATGTCAGGGACAGCAATAGTAACTGATCCATAGAAAGGACACAAAGGTACATTTAACTTTCCCAGTTTAATGCCCCCAGTCTGCTTTTTAAGTGTTTATTAACTTTAGCAAAGTCAGCATGGTCGTGGGTATGGTGGCCTTTAGCACATCGCTGGGAACAGACACACCCCGGGGAACTTTGGATCTGTGAGGGCAGGCTGTGTCTTCCTTCCTTGCCTTCTTCCTCCTCCCCTGAATAATTCCAGATGTAGAGGATAGTGTGTATCATCCAAGGCCAGGAGGACCTTGTGGAACATCAGGGCAGGGCATTTCCCCTTTGTTGGTTCCTTGGCTCAGCCATCAGGAGGAGCTCTTGGCATGTCTATCACATGAGTTAGAACTCCCACTGCTCTGCAAGACTCTCCCTAGTTAGGTGAGAGCAGCCTCCCTTTCCATGTGTGTGCAACTGCTGCCTTAACTAAGCCCTATGCAGTTCAGTGATTTAGATATTAATGGTAAGGTGAATGCATATGGTTTTGCCCTTTATATTTATAGTAGCTGGCTCTCATTTTAATCCCTATATTATGAAATAGGATACATAGAGACTCAGTGGCAGGTGTCTCAGTTTTGTCACATGCTGGCCTTGGGTCGACTCCGAACCTTCACATTCTCATGGGTATTTTTAAGGTTAAATGAAAGCCTAAATGAGCATGCCTGATGCATATATGTATAGAGATATAGATATAGATAGATATAGATATATAGATATATAGATATATCATATGTTCAATAAATGTGCTTTCTAGTTCCTTATTGCAGTAATTTTCCTAGAGTGTAGTTGATGTAGTGAGCATTTCAAGTGCTGTCTTTTTTTTTT